>OMKQ01055377.1:0-14368 GCA_900302335.1 Phycis phycis | reverse complement strand
AGGGTTTGGCAAGAGAGAAATGACTCTGGACTATTGCTAAATATTAGCACATAGTGCTCTGGACGTCCCCACATGACCACCATGCAGGCTGAAGATGGGGCTCAGGGCGATTCCTCTGATTGGCCGAGCTCCGCAATTTCATTTGGAAACCTAATTCACTAGGAAGGGCTTTAAAAGTCCCCCAAAAGCTGAAAACGAAGGACTCTCGTTCTACACCCGCTTCAAAGCTCATCCTATTCAACATAGATGGGCAGCCTTAGATTGTTAATTGTACAAACTCCTTCTTTTGTAATTAAAACAAATATGAAAAGCCCAACCATTCTTTGTGTATATACAAATTAAAAAAAATACTTTTTTGATACTCAGCTGGCATGTCTCATTGCAGCAACCACTTCTAATTGCTTTGTTGTTGTACTGCATTTATTTCTTTATGGTCTGTCTGAAGCCCATCTTAGTACTGCACCCTCTCTGTTGTCCTTTTTTTTTACCATACATAAGAAGGGAGTGAAGAGATGTCTGCTTAAAGAAAAAAATACCTAGACATTGTGCATCACTTTTGAATTATAATATACTATTATTTTTCTTGTACTATCAGTGTATTGATGTAGATTTTACTTAAATATGTATTATAAAAAGACAAAAGTGAATGAAACTGTCTCAATTGATTTCATCCGGTGCCACCACTGTTTACTTTAATTTGAATCAGCATTGAGATTGGTGTCCTGGTACAGGGTTCTTACACATGTACTAAGCAATGTAAACACTCGTGGCAGCTTGGACTAATGTCAGAACATTATGTAACAGTCTGCAACTACAGTGTTGGAGTAAGTCAATTCCACACTACAAAACTAGTTGCAGGCTTTTCCATAACCCATTCCATAACCTTTTCCATTACATATGTAATTACACTGACAAGGACACTAATGTAAAGTGTTACAATTTTATTGTGAGATCACATTTCATGACATGATCATATTTGAATACTAGGATGGAAAATTCAAATACAGAATAATTTACGCCAAACAAGTTGTTATGAATTTTTTTTTTCAACAGTTGATATCAAGAACTCTGTCACAGTAACAGTTTAAGTTAACTGTTAAAAATATAACAAATTAAATACAATCTTAATATTACCCAGTTATTTTACACCAAGTAGAAAAATATAATTTAATGAAATTCAAAAAGTGATTTTTCATATTATCTTCTAAAAGCACATGCTGGTCTAAAAAGAATAAATAACTCAGTTTCCAGTGTCAAGTACTTAAGCAAAAAAAAAGGAAGTACAATTTCCATCAATGGTGGTCAACTGTCTTGTATTCACTAAACTACATGTTTCTAACCTTTCATGCTGTGCAACGGGTTTCACTCAAATGGTAAGAAGGCAAGTATAACGTCATGAGGTAGGTGACGTTATACTTACCATTCCATGTGCTTTACATGAGCCTATGAGGGCGCTCCCTGAAGCTGATGTCGCAGAGCAGCGACAGGTGGTCCGAGGGGTAATGGTAGGAGGGGAGGCGGTCGGGGCCGATCTGCTCCTCGGTGGGGATGTCCAGCAGCATCTCCACACTGAGCGAGTCGTGGCTGTACCAGATGTAGTCCAGCGTGCCGCGGCTCTCCCCAGACGGGCGGATCTTCCACGTGGTGAAGGCGGGCTCTGTCTGGCCGTCGGCGCTCAGCAGCCTGTAGGCCGAGTCCAGCCGCAGCGGGGACGACAGGAACCGCCTGTACACGTCCTCAGAGGGCTCGGCGTTGAAGTCGCCGCACACTACCAAGGGGAGGTCTGCCTCGCAGCCCATCTCCGTGCTGGAGGCGGAGGCCGTGGAGGACGAGGCCCGGGACGTGATGGTCCGCAGGCGGTGCAGCAGGTCGGCGCCTTGTGCACTCCGCATCCGCTCCCAGCCGCTGCGTGCCTTCAGGTGGGTGACGGCCACGCACAGCTGCTGGCCCGTGGCGCGGCAGCGCAGCGTCTGCACGATGGCCACCTGGTTGGTGGGCAGCATCATGGCTGAGAGCCGCAGGTGGTCGGTAGCCGTCGGGGAGAAGCGCTCGCGGCTGTAGAAGAGGGCGCAGCCGTCGGGCCCGTTGTTGTGCTCCACGTCCAGGCAGGGGGAGCGCGGCTTGGCCAGGAAGCTGCCGTGGTAGCCCAGGCTGCCCATGATGGGCAAGAAGGTGTCGTAGTAGTGGTCCACCTCCTGCAGGCACACGATGTCAGGGCGGTGGGTGAGGATCTCCTCCAGGATCAGGTACTTCCTCTCCCGCCAGTCCAGGGCGTCAAGCGGGCAGCGCACAAATCCGTCTTTACCCTCCCCGAGAGCTGCAGGGAGGAAGTATGCTTTTTAAGGAGACTTGAAAACAAATGATTGCTGTCATTATGTGAAATGTCATGTGCATGTATTCCAAGAATTGCTAATCATTTTATATTTAGCATTTCAGTTTGAATAAAACTTATTATCATTAAGTGATGAAGACAGAAGGCGAGGAGAATTCAGAATTCAGGCAGTGAATTCAGACCCACAGGGAAGGGGGGGGCATCTAGCTCCATAACACCCACAGATAGACCTTGCACACCACGGTGCGTTCCAACCCACAGCCTCTGAGCTGGGGGTCAAGCCCCCTTGCCACTAGACGACACCACCCCTCAGACGGCTAGGCTTACCCTGGGCCAGGATGTTCCACTGCATCACGCGGACGCTGGGCTCGGCGCTCTGGTGGCAGCAGTTGGCCGGGGTGTGCGTGGAGACCAGGTCCCGATGGGGGCGGGCGGGGCGGCTCCGGAGAGCCTCTTCACATTGCCGGAGCAGCTGCTCGGGGTTGGCCAGGGTGTCCAGCTCTGCGTACGGCTCATGGTCCAGGTAAAGCTGGGGCTGGGCCAGGGGGCCGCTGCTGCTTAGCGGCTGGCTCAGGGTGCTGAAGAGCCTGCTGCTACTGGCGCCCATGGGATGCCCTGTAGTGATGGATGTAGACAGTCAGAGGGGGGGGTTTAGGGGAGAGGTTGTAAACTGAACATGTACTTTTCTTTTATTGCGAGTGTCAGTTTAGCTAAGGAAAACACAAAAACCAAAGCAAGGTACAGGGCCTCATATCCACATTTCATACCAGGGTGTTCAATGAGTGTGTCTGCGTGTCATGGGGTGCAGTGATCCAGGCATAAAAGGAACAAAGCTATGACTCATCCAGAACCATCACATTTAGCCATTACTGGAGTGAAACACAGAAATACCACGAAAGGAGCCAGAGGGATTTACACATTGAAGGACTGACCAGGAGTGTAACCTTTACATGTCTCAACCTTCAATGGAGCAGGGCACCACCGCTACATACATCTGGGTTATATCAATATCACTGGACAAATGTTGCAAAGCATAAACAGACACGTGAATAAAACACATGAAGACACCTTCAAAACCAACTGTAATTACCAGTATGATTGCCTTTTCATGTTACAGATGAAACAAACTCAAGATTATATTATTTCTATACATTATATCACAATATTATTATATTCACTTCCTGACATATTTGCAGAACTTGGCAGTGACCTTTAGTGAGGGTGAGCCTAGACAATACAAGCCTGTCCGATAACTACGGGCTCAAAGAGACAGAGAGAATGTAAATGTAAATGAGTTGGTTCATATCCACTGTACAAAGAGGAGAGAATGAAGAAAGATGATCATGCGGCTCGTTCAGCGGAGGAGTAGGGGGGCTGCAGGGAGGGAGGCGAGGATGAATGGACCTGTTGTCTAACAGACAGGGTGGGCACAAGTGTCCGAGTGCACACACACACACACACACACACACTCGCACACATGCGCACATTTTGACATTTTCATTGAGTGTGGTACCCACACTTTATACACCACCAAGTCATAAAGTCAGGGGAAAATATACTGAAGCTGCTGCCATCTATGGAATAACCATTGACACTGGAATTGGTATACAACAATGTGTTAATCAGCTACTGCACAGCGAAGAGACCAGAGACCAAAGCCTTAATGCAAGATGCAGCCTTAATGTCGATTTCTCTGACATCCTGTTTCCCCTTTGTTGTTGTATTGCCCCGTCAGGCCCACATTTTAGATGTAGAAATATATGCAGTCTACATAGGTTCCTACAGTATTTTTGCAGTGACGCGTAGCATTGGCCCTCTCACCTTTAATTCCAAACTACGCCCACAACTCTTCCTCGGCCCAACAGCTCTTCTTACTCGTCTTGCTGCCTTCTTCCGTTTGTCCTCTGCTCACTTTTCTATTTTGCTCTTTCTTCCTTGTTTTGTCTGTCTCTCTTCCTGTCCTCGTTCGCTTGGTTCACCTTTGTCCTACAGGGCCGAGATGTGCTGTTCTGTTCACCACTCGTCTGCTCTACTAGGAGGCGTGTGTGCTCGTGTACGTATATTAAGAATAGTATGTTCACGGGGACAGTTGTAAGCTGTTGTATCAAGCTGTTGTGTCCGTCATTCAGCAAGGGGGAGGAACACACAATTGCTTACCCAATGTCTTCTAATTTAATGAGAAGAATGTGATAACAAGAATCCAGGCGTGATTTGAGGAAAAACATTTTTGGAATGATTTCGTCATTCAACCATTTCTAATTTTGTGCACTAATGCTGTTGAAGGGGGCATTTTCAGAGCACACTGGGCTTAATTGTAGGTCATTTGGATGCTGTGTCGATTAACTAGTAGGCAAATTGGGTTAGCTGGTAATTTATTTGGAATCCTTAACTAGAGCACTTTGGAATAATGTGCCTCACATGACCACTGGGTGGTGGGTCGGTGGTGGCTGTGTGCGTCAGGATGTTAGCTTTCGAAGCAGATGCCAAACTTTTATTTTATGGTTCCCGGAAATAGAATTTCGCTTTGGATAAAAGCGTCTGCTAAATGCCCTAAATGTAAATGTAAGGAAAAGATGAATTCTATATTAAATTAAAATATGTTTAGTCTAACAATCTAACAAACATCTAACAGTCTAACAAATCTAGTCAAAGAAGATGCAAACTGAATACAATGTTTGAAAATAAATGTTTAAGGGCTGCATTATTCCTGAGAAAGGCATTCAGAAATAGTTTAGCCCAGTCATTACATATTTTACAAGTTGACCATTTTTAAATTAAATTGAACATTGGCGATTAGCTGAATTCGACCTCAGTATTAATTTAAGGCCACAGTGTAGCCTTACAGCTTCTTCTATCTTAAGTTATATCAGCCTCAAAAGCTGATTTATCATACACATTCCTTCCACTAAGACGGGGAACAGACTGAGGGAGAAAGAGGGAGAAAAGTGAAGCATAAGTGCACATGCAAGAGTGAGAGAGTGCGTTCTTCGTGACCCCCACTCAAAACCTATTTCTTAAGTGGGCCATTACATAATACATAATATGTGCCATTAAAGTAGAGGCAGTTACAATGTTCTACCCTTTGGCTATCCCATAGGACTACAGGACAATACAATAAATACTACCTAGATTAAGTGTGTCAACTGCTATAATGTTTTTGTGTGCACTAGAGGTCTACAAGGGTCTATCGTCTAGGCATGCACTGGAAATGCAACATTCAAAGTAAGCCACTTATTCCCACCTGCTATCCTGGTGGCTGTTTTTAGCATTGACCAACGACCTTAGGCTGATTCCCTGAGCATGTTATCCCTATACTTTCCTCCTTAAATAATTTGGTTTTCCAGGAACACTGTCCTTCAGAAAATAAACCAGCAGAAGCAGATGGTGAAATATGGATGTTCTCAAACTAAAACAGCAACTCTACATGTGTCAGTATTGTCGCCACGTGAACACTCAGGTCCGCCGTTGCGACTAGAGAGGTGTGACAGCAGCGAGGAACACGATTCTTTCATGGTAACAAACATCCCCTTTAGCCTGTTGCGACAACATTCGGACTCGAATTTGATTAATTAAAAGGCAGTCGGCATAGTTATAATGTATTAACTTATTTCTTAGGTTTGTCCATTTCTGTAATTTTCTCCAATGTCAACTTGGAATTGGTTCGGTGTAGGAGCAGTAGGCCTACCGTTTCTGTGCCATCGTATCTAGGTGTCTCTAGGTGAGCCTACCTGGTCGAATGTTTGCCGTAGTTGGGGATGCTCCAGCCGCCGTCAGTTTCGGCTTGAGGCTACCGGCTTCTGCCTGCCCTTCCGCTCCACAACTACCGGTGTGACAGCGGCTCGGTGCGGGGCTGGACGACGACGCGGGACACAATGTCCTCTTGGCAGCTAGTCCTCCACGAGAAGAAACGCACAATGCGGCAAGATCTCGGTTGAGAAATACCGAACAGCAACGAGCCGTATTCATTCCTTCACGAGCAGAGGCGGTGGGATCAGGAAAATATAGCCGTCAGCGTCTAAGAACAACGGACACTCTTTACAGCTTGTTAAGCTTTGTTGATTGAAAAAAACGCCATTCGAGTAGTGTGTTGAGAGATAGCTTCACCGCGTACGGTCTCTGTTACTATTGTACTGAGTGACAAAGTGCCGGAATTGTTACATCACCAATTTTTGCATGAGTCATGGAAATGCCACCTTTGGGGGGGGGGGGGGGGGGGGGGCAGATGGATCAGTCCTTAATAATGAACCAGAAGCAATAAGAACAGTCAAATTTAATGTCGTTGTTTAGAAACGGGGATTTCATTAAGGATTTATCAAAGAAATTCCGTAGTAAATTATTTTAACGCCACACTAATAACTATTTGTATGTACAATGCCACCTGTTCTGGAAATGGTTCACTCTGCTAGTTAAAAAGTCTACTACGTTTTCATCTGAAAGAGGCGGGATCTATTCAGAGAACGTCATTCCAAAATAGGCCAATCGGAGCTCGTTGAGCTTCGGATGGGGGACATGACGTAGAGTATTCGTCACAAATTCGTCGTTCTCTGTACACACGCAAATAGAATGTCTTTTTTAATACGTAATCTATTTTAAGTTATGTACCTTGTATGTACCTTGTATGTACCACAGTTATACCACACCATGTCTTTGCTCGAGAAAATAAGCATATCCAATTAACAGGTTAAAAACGTCTTCATGCGAACACTTGTAATGACCATGAGACAACTGCGACATCAATAACATTTATTTATTGATGTATTTATTTTGTGGGCCTATTTGAGGTTGAACATAAGAAATGGAAATGGTGCTGTCATGTGAATAAATATGTTTGGCTATGTCCAATATTTGAATGTTTCCCCATTTATAAGATAAGCTAAGACTGACGGACAGTTTCTATACTAGAGGCCCCTCAACAGTCTGTGATTTGTTTCTTACATCCACATGTCACTTTATAACCTTATTTTATAACGTTATTAACCTATTATGATGATAATAATGATGATGATGATGATGATGATAATGATGATTATGATGATGATGACGATTATTATCATCATCATCATCATCATTATTATTATTATTATTATTATTATTATTATTATTATTATTATTATTATTTTAATCTTCTGAATAGGTAGTTGCCGGTTACTTGTTATTAGAATCGCAGTGACCAATTTGACTCTGAGACAATGACAGTAACTTGATCTTGCAATTAAAGACTAGTCTTTATTTGCTTGTCTGCTGTTTAAATGACTGTTTTGCTGACATGTTTATTACATAATCCTCATACCATTTCATAACATGGTCAGTCACCCGTACCCGCACGTTGTGTCTCAGGATTCAGCGTGTTGTGTTCAATGTCCAGTCTCTATAAATCATTCACCAAAACATTTGCAACAGGTTGAAAAAAAAAACGTCATGTTTTTCTTCAAACTGCACTGTAGGGCATAACCTCATGTGGTTCATATCACACGGCAGGGACAACAGTATTTAAGCATCAAAACAAATAGGCATAACAATCTGCCGAACTTCATGAAATGAATATACTTAAACCAACTTATCTACCTCTGTGAGCATCTCCCTATGCTCTTGTCTATTATCCATTATTCATTATCCACTATTTCACATCCACATCTACCTCACCGATTTTACTCTGCCACTTATCTTACTATTAAGCTGCTACGTATCTGATTTGATTAAATTTGTTCTAATTTATATTGCACATATACTTCCTTTTTGTATTTGTATTGTATTCTGTCTTATTTTATTTGATTCTATTTAATTTTATTACGCAAAATTGAGTTTGCCCGGGTTGCAAGAATTTCACTGCTGGTAATGATGTACTGTACGTTGTTATCTGACATGTGACAATAAACCTGAAACCTTGAAACCAAACCAAACAAAAAAAGTGAACTCAGATGGGGGGATACAAGAACAACAATCATTTCAGTCCATCAACATACATCAGGCAAGAACATTGGCTCTCAAATGTGGTAGGCCATGGGTCCTCATGTGACACAGAAATGCAATATTTTATAAATGACATATTTTGCCAAGCAGCCGTTGAAACCAGCTTAAAAAAAACTGTATATGGTTAACATATATTTATTTATTTTCACTCATTTTGTTGCTCTGCATGACCCACATAAAGCAACAATGTAACATTTAGGATCACATTACACCCCACAAATGTGGATTTATTTGGCAGCATTGCATACATTGCATGCAATGTAAAAAATGAAAGGAACTTTATACATACCTATATACCCCACACACCTACCCACCCAAACATATCTCTCAATTACCGCAGAACGCAACATTAAAGAGCCGACGCCATGCACTTTCAATTGACTATGTCCTTCTTTTAAAGGGTAAAGGGGGCATCTAGCAGACTTACAATCAGTACATTTGTGGGGTTCGACATGTGGACAGTTGGAGGAGGGTGATCACTGGGATCGAACCGCCCACCCTACGGTTGGTTGATGACCTGCTCTGTCCACCCGCTCTACCGACTGAGCTACTGCCGCCCCACTTTTCCAGTTGCCCTCAAAACAGTTCAATAGTTTGTAAGCAGATATGCTGTATGTTCCAATAGGCTTTAGTGAGTGAGGTCTGGTGAGACAAGGAGTTGCTGTTTCCTTTCTGTGGTGCATATGGGATGTCATATTGGGGAACTGTCAAATGTATTATTGACCTTCTGATGTTACATTTGTGGACGACCACAATAAAAGTGTCTCAATTAAGCTAATAATCAACTATAATGTGTAGAATAGTCTTAGAAAAGAAATCTAACAATTGGAATGCAGTAAATCTCAAATTACATAAAATGGTACGTGTGACCTGGATAACATGGGTATATACAGTGGATTCTTGGCAGGTATCAGATGGCTTGTTCTTTCAACTTTGGCTAAGCACATTTTTTTTATCCATATTGCAAAATGCTATTGAGCAACCTGAGAGGTGCTTTCACTCAAAGAAATACAGGGTGATGGATACAGTGTGTGAAGACAGAGACATGTGGTCAAGGAACAAGTATCGGTCCTGGCTCTTGTTCAAAGATTTAATCAATGTAAAAAATATCACAAACAATGATATGGGTTGAATAGGTTAAATAAAGTACAAACAATACTTTTGTTTGATTGCACTGCTTCATCAGGTCTTATTTAAGAGAGTGATTACATTTGGTACAAATAACTTTTTGCGTTTACCATTGCGTTTGGCCAGGGGGACTTTAGAAGAACGCTGTCCATATCAAATGTCAAAGCCTAGTGTCCACATTAAATGTCTGTTTTCAAAGTCTGCACGGGGTGACAATGGTGAACCCAAAGTCCATGTACGAGTACGCTGGGTGTGTTGGGTGTACATGTTAGAAGTCCAAATGTTGCTCAGTGCTTCTTGCAGCTGAAGAGCTCGCGAACACAAGAACCGCTTCTTCTTTCAATATAACCAGGATCATTATGTGTAGACATGTGTATAAATATACACACACCTATACACATATATTACTGTATATACACACATCCATGCACACATATACTGTATGTGAATATACACACACAATCATTACAACCTTTTCAATATTTTCCTCTCCCGGATCTTGTATTTCAACTACAGCTTATGTGTAATCAAGTGTATAATGTAATCAACCACAAAGTAGAAGAACCGTAGACAAGAAATAATGACATGCATTTTGATAATCCCACACAGGAACAGGGGGAACATTGAATCCAATCCAAAACCATTGATTAAATGCCAGCATGCCTTTGTGACTGACCATCAGGTCCTCCTGGCTAGCCTTCAGCTGGTCTCAGAACCAGCATGGTTACGCTCAGAGACAGTCAGTAGGAGAGTTGTGGATGATGAGGTGTGGTGCCATGAACAGAGCTCCCACTAGCTGCTCTCGGAGGACCAACACCTGCTCCAGGCAAGCAAGGATGGATATGGCCACCTTGAAGATAGATACACAAGATGCTCTGAGAATTAATACATTTGTTTTATTGTGTTTAGTGCTATCTTGAACCGACTATCGTTCCATACCACGCTGTTTCTGTATTGGTTTGGCACACATTGTGTTTAAACATTGTGGTTAAACACAGGTCGAAGATGTAAGGGTCAAGTCAACCATGGGTTTCAGGAGCTGTTGCAGAGATGCAGGCTCCGCCATTAAACATCCTGTGATCCTTACTCTTTCAACATTCAACACAACAACAATATTAAATTGACTACATTTCTGGTATTAACTCAAAAAATATTTGCAAACTGTATTTCAGCTCTCTTAACTCCAAAGTAAACATTTTATTGTCTAATGACATAAATTAGAGCTAGCTTAATTGTTAGCTAGAGGCGGTTTTCTTGACGTGTATAAAACACCTGTACGCAAATCTCCTGAAAGCCATAGTTATCACAGTGGGGTACAGTACTGGTCGCCAAGCAGGTCAACGCGACACACCTGACTCAGCAGGTGACAGATGGCCTCTCTCAGGGAACAGAGAGGAACCGCCACCTGGCACGGGCGGAGCGCACAGCCCCCTCCCCTTCAGAGGAGGACGTCTGGACGAATCCAGGGTCTCCAAGATGATCTGAAGACGACCAATTCACCTTCATGTCATCGTACTTTTTGGATTTGCAGGGCTGCCTTTTTGAGGGCACGGCACTGCACTAACTTTATAGTTATTGAGACACTTGCACACCTCCACCAGAGGGCGTTGGTCTCCTTTCTAAGAGACAAAGGTAACACAAGAAATCCACCACAAGGTCGTGGTGTCGCGTAGTGGAACTGTAGGCATTTTCATTCATCTCATCTCATTGTGAATATTTGTAACAATATTTGTATTTTCTCGTTTAAGCGAAGTGGCAGGTCTCTCTCTCTTTGTCCTATTAGTAGTCAGTAGGGACACAAAGAGGAAAATGACTTGTATAATAACACAAATGACAAAATCAAGGAATTTTGTTGATTTCAGTAACCTGCGTGTTGTGTGGTTTGCCTTTTGTGGGCGTCAGTGTTTGCTTGAGCGAATACCAAGTGTATGTGCCGTAGGCCTGGTTCCATATTCCTGGGTTATCACTCACAAAAGGATATTTAATCCCCATAAATGAAACCCCTCCTGTGAGATGTGGCTACTCATGCAGATACACAGTCATTTGACTTTTGTGCTAATGTAGGCCTAAAAATGTATTAGTCAGTCAGTGGAGTTTAAATGTTGCATTAAGGTCATTATTCTATATTAATACGGTCGTAAAAATGCGTGCTAATAAAATCTATCTATCTTGTCCTCAAGGGTGTATATGTATCGGAGAGAAAACAGTGTCTATATGGGATCCATGCACGTGTTTAATTATTCTAGTTTCTAGATACTTCTCAACACTAGATGGCACTAAGGCTCCACGTGTAAACACCGGCACTCAGGCCTAGATGTCGTTACACAAACAAGGACTCAATGTTTTTTTTTCTGGGTCAAAGACAAGGGTGGGCAAGTTTTGTTTCCAGAGTGCAAAGCTGAAGTAAGCGAATGGAACAATTGAATTGAACCATTAAACACATTGCGCTGAATTATGTTAAACTAAATGAATTTGGTAGACATGACAGATCACTTTACAATAGGCTCACAGATCCTGGCGTTAGATGCGCCACTGTTTGAATTTTCTTCACACTATTATTACTATTATTGCTATTAAGCCTAGCTGTACTAATATTGATTAATATTGATTACATGTTCAAGGGTTCTCCAGAGGATTTGGGAGTTTTGCAGATTGTGCAAAACCACCTTATTTGTAGGCCTATTCTCATAATATGGATGCCGTGTGTCTTCAGAAGCTTAGCAAAGTCAGACTCGGACCAATAAGAGCCAGTGACGTGATATTGTAGTTTTGCTTTCAGTGTTATTCAAAATGACATTTGTTTTAACAACTTGAACTGCTTTAGATATTCATTTTATTTGCACTGTGAGTCTCCTATTTAGTTTTTGTGCTTGCGGTAACACTGTTAGAACATCCACCAGTGCGAACATGTTATGTGGCAGTACAGACCCACTGTTGTCATTACATTCATTAGCATCATTCTGTGTTCCTTTGAGGCCGTTGCAGGGCCGGATTCAGATGGTCCACAGACTGGTTCCAGCCCTGGGGCCGTATGTCGTCCATATCTAAGATGTAACAATACTAGCATATAGCGTAGGCTATGACTATAAGTAGATGTAAACCAGCCAATAAAGATTTCATTGGTCAAATGTCTGCCAGTAAAAGGCAGCATGTGCAATAATGGCGTTCTCATAGAAAACAACAGTTTCGATGAAAATCTTTGTGACCAGAATAACATCAGCCTATCAGACATGTTCCATGCTATATTAAAGAATAGCCTCGCCTACTTTAGCATTTAGATAACTAGTTGCGTGTTTCTAAACACAACACTAGAGAACATTGTTCTTTCCCTTATTGTTTCACATTTGAAAACCCCTCTACTTTTAAGGACAGATCGGGACACAACCATCCTTTATTGGCAACGTGGGCGAACGCACAAAGGAAAAGCCACGCTGTGCAGCGCCGTGTGGGCCAACAGTAAACACGGGAATATGAGCGATCGATGCCCCCCCCCAGCTGCTCGCTGTCCAGCGCTATCGATTCCCCCTCATCTGGCAAACGGTAGGTGTTGATGGACCAGAGGTGTTGTTCATGGGAGTGGAAGAAAAACACAGCGACATGGAGCCTGCTTGTGTGTGTGTCCGTGTGTATGCGGAAAGTCCAATAGATGGATGACATCCTCACTTGGTGCATGTGGGTGTGTGCTGGTGGTGAGGAGGTACCCACAAGCTACTCACCCTCCTTGCTGATACTTTTTTTTTGTGTGACAGTAGACCTAGAGTACACCTGCAGAAGTCCTGCCATGATATATTCCCCATTCTCACACCAGTTTCTCATTTGACCATTTGACCCCTCCTACTAAGTATGGCAGAGGATGCAAACTGCACACTGTGAAGCAGTAGCAAAATACAGCATTCTGGTGCACACCGGAGGTTGGGGGCGTCGAGGTGCTGATTTGGGGGGCTTGGGGAAGCACAGCCATTGTGTTGGGTGAGCCCTTGAGCCCACGCTACAAGCTACGGTTAAGGTCAAGCTCCGTAATAGCTTTGCAGACTTCTACAAACAGATAATCCTGTGTGACTCTCCCTCCAGCAGGCTTCCATTTCTGTGATTGTTTGCACCTTTTACCTCGCCCCCCCCCCCTTCCACCCTAACATATTTCTCATCATCAAATGGGGTCCAATACTCTCTGGCACTGCATGTCTCAACACACCTGCCTCATGTCTCTCTCTCCCTCCATCTCTCCCTCTCTCTGTCGCTCTCCCTTCCTGGTTTTCTGACCCTATTTTGTCGACTCCCATTGCAAGACAGCGGCGAGGACAGCTCAAATCAATGTGTGAAGTGGATTAGGTTGAAAGCAAAGGTTTCAGGTAAGGTCTGGATTCCCCTTTGTGATGTCCAAGTAGCAGGGCTGACAAAATGTCAATGGGTGTTGAGAGAGAGCAGTAATAGGCTTTGTGCATGTGTGCATCCTGTTTGTGTGGCAAAAATTATCACTATATTCACTACATTGCAGCTTTCATTCTTTACACACACACTGACACACACACACACACACACACACACACACACACACACTATAGTCACAATAAATGTAGCTGTCTAACACAAAGGGGGACAGTTTAAACAGGAACAGCGGTAAAGTTCAGGTTATCTTCCACGCAGCATCCTGAAAATACTCTTCTTTAGTCACCTCTCAGCTTTTACCGTTTGAACTCCATCTCAAGCCAATCATCAGAGAACATCACCCCAAATATTTATAGTCACATCCTGGGTCAAGGTTGTGGGGAGGTAGGTGCTGCTATGTCCTTCCATACGAGCCCTGGCAGATTCTCCATGCGGACATTCAAGTTCATATTTTGGAACAAAGAACACCACTTTATGAATTAAATATGTAAAAATAAATGGAACTATTGTTTTGTAATTGGGTTTGCTTGTCGTCTCTTTTCAGCAGAAAGC
>OMKQ01055369.1:0-12835 GCA_900302335.1 Phycis phycis | reverse complement strand
ATAGACCAGCTAGTTAGTTACCTCATTCTCTAATATAGACCAGCTAGTTAGTTAGCTCATTCTTTAATATGGACCAGCTAGTTAGTTAGCTCATTCTTTAATATGGACCAGCTAGTTAGTTAGCTCATTCTTTAATATGGACCAGCTAGTTAGTTAGCTCATTCTTTAATATAGACCAGCTAGTTAGTTAGCTCATTCTTTAATATAGACCAGCTAGTTAGTTAGCTCATTCTTTAATATAGACCAGCTAGTTAGTTAGCTCATTCTTTAATATAGACCAGCTAGTTAGTTAGCTCATTCTTTAATATAGACCAGCTAGTTAGTTAGCTCATTCTTTAATATAGACCAGCTAGTTAGTTAGCTCATTCTTTAATATAGACCAGCTAGTTAGTTAGCTCATTCTTTAATATAGACCAGCTAGTTAGTTAGCTCATTCTCTAATATAGACCAGCTAGTTAGTTAGCTCATTCTTTAATATGGACCAGCTAGTTAGTTAGCTAATTCGTCAATATGGAACAGCTAGTTAGTTAGCTCATTCTTTAATATGGTACAGCTAGTGAGACGAGGCACTGCACCAACTGCTTGCTAACCACTGGGAGGAAGAAACTACATCCTGTTGAGGATAAAGTCTGTCTGTGGATGCCGTCAACAGTCATGTGCACACTGCCCTGCACTACAGAGAAGTGAAGGGGAGAAGAGAGAAGGGTGTGTGTGTGACTCAGGCCTGAGGCATGGCTCCTCTGGCAGGCCTCTCCTTTGTGACCTGCTGGGACAGAGTGTTCCACTAGTGTACACACACAACACTCCCATTTCATCACCTGTGGCTGATCTGTGTGACTGCGGGTGTCACATTCCTACCTTCTCACACACACACACACGCACGCACGCACGCACGCACGCACGCACGCACAGTGTATATGTAGTCACGCAGTTACGTGTAAACATGTGTAATGTGGCCAATCTGCACAACAGGGACGCAACCAGAATAATCCAAGCCCAACTCACTAGATTAGCCTTCTGTTGACACTCAACACGATACGACCTCCTACAAAATGATACACATGAATACATGTTCCCTGTTGCACATTGTCCTTTGTTGGCCCTCCATTAATCTAATCAACACACACTAGGAGACAGAAAGGTCCTCTCTCCAAGCAGCTGCAGACAGCCTGGTCAACATTACTAGGACAACTCACAAGAGAACAGACAACCGCGATGGTAGAGAAAACACACACATACTGCAACAAGACACACACACAGTACAGAGACACTGTACACTGCAACAAGACACACACACACATATACACACACACACACTAAACTGCAACAAGACACACACAGTACAGAGACACTGTACACTGCAAAAGGCTACAGTGCTGCACTGCACCAGGCCTTTGTGGTTGACCGTCGGCTCCCCAGGGCTTTGTGGTCATGTCTCGGTGTACAAATGAGCAAATGCTCCACAGCCCTCTGCCAGATGAGGAGCCCAGAACTTGTGGGTAGAGCCAGCCAATAAAGCATATAATAAACAGAATAAACTCACCGTTTGTTCAGCACCATGTTGCCAAGCTTCAAGTCTCTGTGGACAATGTTCTTCTGTTGGGAGCGAGAGAGAGATTGGTCATACAGGGACAGAGAGATATGATTGGTCTCACTGTTCCATCTGGGAGTGGTATATTTACATCATGCCATGTGATTTGCTTGGAATAACGAAGGCACAACTCTGGAATGCCTCATTAACAACCCAGCATAATGTCAATACCGTAGGGTTGGGGTTGGGTTAGCACAGTGCCAACAACCCAGCATAATGTCAATACCTTAGCACAGGCCCAACAGGCTAGCATGCTGTTAATACCATAGCATAGCATAGGGCCGACAGGCTAGGATGATGCCAATACCATAGCACAGGACCGACTGGCTGGCATGATGCTAATAACCTAGCACAGGACCAACATGCTAGCTTGATGCTAATGCCCTAGCATGCTATCAAACTACCATGTTGCCCTTTTGCCCACTAGCAGTCTGTGGCCAGGTTCTTCCAGAGTCTCACCTTGTGCAGGGCCTCCACCACGCGCACCACGTCGTAGAAGATGACAATGGCTTCACGCTCGCTCAGCCTCTTTTCCTTAATGACGTAATGCTGCAGGTTGATGAGGTCAGCCGTCTTGTCGCTGAAGTCATGGGCACAGAGACAATCGAGCACCAGGCAGATCCTCTTCTTCAGCTTACGCCCCCTGGTGGCCTCCGAGTCCTCCAGGATCTCATACGCCCGGTCCTGAACAAACAAGGGGGGCAAACTTTAGCCCGATACTTTCTGAACACATCTCGTGTGTGTTAGTGTTGGTCATGTGGGGTATTTCTCCCAAGTGTGTGACTCAAGAGACTGGAACATACTCCAGGACATCCTCGTCAATACTGACCCAGATGTCACCACAAGGGAGCCACCTCACTCGCTGTCTTACCAACATGTTCCACCAACCATTCCGCCCTGGTTGCCATTGCGTTAAAAGACAAATAATTTCCCTAAAGATAAACATTTGAATCCCAAATGTGAAATCAAAAGGACCAACTAACTTGTTGATTTCAATAAGCAAATGTAAGTTCCCATAGGACATTTCCCCAGTGGACACACGGTAGCTACAGGTCATAGGTTTGAAAGCGTGTTTGGGCCTTCGTAGACACGTCAAACCTGACATGACCAGGGGGGCCGCCTTCATCCTCATCCACTCAAGCTCCCTGGCTTCCAGACCATGATCACCTCACCAATACCTCAGCTAGAAGCCACTCCACGCAAGAATGCGCCTTCAATGGCCTGATTGTGGAAAGCCAGAAGAAAAGGACGATGAGGGAGGGCTAGTGAGAGCGGGAGAGACTGGACAACAATGAGTTGGATGATGAGGGAAATGGAGCAGAGCAGGTTGGCTGAGGGTTACTGAACCCTATGCTACAGTGAGTCCCACATCACTCATAGCTCCCTCTGGCACTCAGCCAATAGGAAGAGACCGATGTCTTGGAAGAAGGAAGCAGAGATCTGGTGTCACGTAGTGAACTGAACTGGTTCTGGTGGTACCACTTAGTACCGTCCGTCCCCGTGTCCGTGTGTGTGTCCGTGTGTGTGTGTGTACCTGGAACAGTCCGTGGTGGTGTACCACTCCATCCTGGCCATGCAGCAGGGACAGTAGGGAGTACTCTGTGTGGAGGAGCATCTTCCCTTGTCTCTCCTCCTGGTTTTCTCCAGCAGGGTCACACCGCTCCTCCAGCGTGAGGATCTATCGGGGTCAGGGGGCAACAGGTCAGGGGTCATGCTCAGACACACATCCTGCATATAGAAGTCAACCGTGTGAAGTAATCCTTATATGCACTGAAATCTTCAAAATCTCCCTTGGGTTTAACGCCTGACCTCTTAAAGAATTATAGAATTAGATTTACATAATCTTAATCATACCTTGAGCTGATAGAAGTCATCTGTCCCATCCTTGCGGGCCAGACACTGCACG
Organism: Phycis phycis; assembly: GCA_900302335.1. Classification (NCBI taxonomy): domain Eukaryota; kingdom Metazoa; phylum Chordata; class Actinopteri; order Gadiformes; family Phycidae; genus Phycis; species Phycis phycis. The sequence goes on along the minus strand of OMKQ01055369.1, from coordinate 9,338 downwards.
ATGCTTGGCACAGGGGAGTTCCCCAGACGAGGACCTGAAGGAAAACACCAACAGTGGGTGAACAAATGACCTAGGGCCTGGTCTCACCCAGAGCCCCTCCCCAAGTGTTACAAATGGGGGCTCAGGGACTACAAGCAACAGTCCTCAAAAACACACCTTTTGAAACTGGTTTTAAAACCCGAACCCAACTTCCTTTACCTGCCTGCGCTGCTTTCAGCCACTAAATGAGACTTTACTGTTTTATACATTTTATTTGTAACATGTAATTTGCATACTTAGAATGAGTAAAAGTTTAAATATATTTATCATTACTCTACTTCCAGTCCTCATGGTTTCAGATGATGTTCTCTTCCAACACACTTTTCACTGCAGCTTGAAGTGAAACCCTAACCTACAGGGTTCCTAAGCTGTATACCTCATGGCTCACACACCAGGAGAATTCCTCACATTCCTGCCGTCTCAGGACTGCACACACACAGGCCCCTAACCCTCTCCTGGGGTCCCACAAACCCGCATGCAAACTTGAGAGGGTCCTCCACTACATCAGTCCTGGAGTTAAACATCCCCTACTTCACTTCAGATATATACCCCATCTAGTTTTAGATCATATATGTAAACTAGCCTGGGAAGCTCATGATCCAGCAGACCTGTCCAGGGTCGCTTATGGGGCGTGTCTTGTATGATAACTGAACAGAGCGCCAAATGGGAGTGTCGTAAACAACCAAGGTGGGGATGTGTCACATCCGGTCACCCTCAATGGTTGAAGGTCCATCAATTGCATCAGGCCATTTGGTCGGCGCACGTCGACAACCCTAACCTAACCCAGCCCAACCTAAACTAACCCTAACCCAGCCCAACCTAACTAACCCTAACCTAACTCAGCCCAACCCAACCTAAACTAAACTAACCATAACCTAACCCAACCTAACTAACCCTAACCTAACCCAGCCCAACCTAAACTAACCCTAACCTAACCCAACCTAACTAACCCTAACCTAACCCAGCCCAACCCAACCTAAACTAAACTAACCATAACCTAACCCAGCCCAACCTAAACTAACCCAACCTAAACTAACCATGACCTAACCCAGCCCAACCCAAACTAACTATTATCCAACCCAGCCCAACCTAAACTAACCATAACCGAACCCTAGCCCTTCGAAACGTAAAATGAGCTGAGAGGTTGTAGACTACCACCTAGTGACATCTAGATGCATACTACAGATAGACTTGCTGTCTAATAACTTATAGTAGTAGTATCATGCATTTGGTCGTAATCCATCATGAAAATGTGATGACATCTGTTGGTGTTCTTACCCAGCACGAAGGGCCCCGCCTTCTTGGCGTTGCCCCCGGCGACCCCAGAACACAGGAGTTTTCCCGCCCTGGCCGACGTCTCGCCACCCCGACTCTCTGCCGGCGACCGTCGCTTCGACATCCTGGAGCTCTGCGGGGGAGGGGACCAATCAGATTAGGCCCCGACAGGACAACACAGACCGTCACACTTTTCTATGGGACTACCATGGACCTAAACGGGACATAGGGAAAGAGGTCCACATCAAGCCCGTCCTTCAGGAGGACAGCATTAGATTAGAGTGTTACAAGGTTATATATTTATAAAATTACAGCATTATTAAGATGATGTATTTATAAGATTAGAGTGTTATTGAGGAGATATATTTATAATATTAGAGCATTATTAAGATTATATATTTATAAGATTAGTGTTATTTTAATTAGATGTCTACATTTAGAGTATTATTGAGATTATATTAGGAATAAGATTAGAGCATTATTGGGATTAGATAAGGAATAAAATTAGAGCATTATTTGAGATTATATTAGGAATAAGATTAAAGATTGAAAAAGGTGAAGATGACCACCAGCTGCAGGCTTCTTGTTTGTTCCTGTTGGCATGTGATGATGTGTCTTCTGGGGTCCTAACCCTAAATCTGTGGTTGGTTTATCATGAGGACACAGGAAGCCTGCGCTTCCTGTGTCCTCATGACAACGCGCGCGTGTCCTCCTCGCCACATGGTGCTGGACTAGAGGTAGACGAGCTACACTGGTGACCGCTCACAACCAGTGTGACCACAGGTCGGTCATTGTGACCACGCGATGAGGCGGCCGATCGAGACTGACCCGTGGGCCTACACCTTGGGGAGGGATGTGTGGGTGTCACTGGGTTGCTTTGCAGTGAAACTCTTCCTGGTTCCCGTAACAGGGAAGTTCAGAGGCAAGAGAGATGAGTCACTGGCAGCAGGCACAGAGTTCCCTCTGTGCCTGACTGCACCATGGAGATAAGGACAGAGGTCCCACTGCAACTACAGTGGTTTATAGAACGCCAGAGAACCAGGAGGTCAGTAATAACCTTCAAGACTTGATCCATTTATTCAAGACTTGACACTCTGACCATGTGTGGAGATGACAATTAACCTTCTGGTCCATTCTGGACAGCAGGATAGCACAGTGGTTCAGGATTTAACTCCCAGACAAATTGTTCTGGGTTCAAAATGCCATGGCCAGTCCTGGAGTCTTCCCTGTGCTAGATGCCCCTTGACCCGGGCTTCCTTCGTCGAAGTATTTGTCCTGGTAGCACGACTTTGTATGGCGGCTTTTGAAGACTATTTCTTGCGCCGTCACTTCGGTCAGAGACAACATGGACTGTGTTGCCAAGGAGGACCATTCTAGAGTTCCTCCGGCATGGCCTGCAGTGTGGCTTGCAGTGCTCTACGTGCTGCAGTGGGTAAGACAGTGACCAGCCCAGTGTTCCCACAGCCATGCCCCAGATGGCCGCTTCACCACGCCAGTCACCAAAGCCTACACCAAAGTTTCCCTTCCGTCTGTACATTGTTCTCCTTTGAACGGGATCATGGACAAGGATAAACACTACCCAATCACTAAGCTGGTTAGGCAGGTGGCAGCTGATGCCAACGAGTCCCATGAAACATGCTTGTAACTGGACTGCAATTCTTCCTACTAGTGTTGATGGCGAGCCCTTCTCGCTACACCCAGACACTATGGATCACACCGAGAGCAGGGGCACATGGGGCTAGCCAACAACCATACTGCACCAGCAGCCCGGCTAAGAAGCCACCTCACTCATGGATCTAAACACTAAAGAAGGTCAGAACAACAAGCAGTTGCACATTGAGATGGATGACATCAGGGCCCTGAGCTTGCTGGTCCCCTTGCAGTGAGCCCAGGAGGCAAGAACATCCTGAACCAGAGCAACACTAAGACAACGTTACGTGCAGACTGGTTGCAGATGAGACCGGCGGAATCACTGATGACGAAGACGTGTTGCAGGAGAACTGACTTCAAGATAATGACATAATTAATTATAGGTTTAGAGATGGAGTGGAAGGAAATAAAGATAGATGTACAGATTACCAGTACACATCTTATTCACCTCATTCTGCAGGAACATGTTTTGTGTTCAGTTAAAGCAACACTAGACACAGCATAAGCTGCTGTTACAGGACTCATAAGGCCTGCGGTTAGGGGAGAGTGGCCCTGTGAAGCCAGTAGGCACATCAATCCCCTGTACAGTGCAGTGTCTCCTCTACAGTCTGGGCTGCTTGGTTCAGCAGAACAGCTAGGAATACTGCTAGAGTTTGGAAAGAAAATGACACTGAAAGTGGGCCATTCTTTAGAACGGAAAATGCAAGTGTGTGTGCGTTACAAAAGCATATCTGATGACCACGTTGGGTAATTATTATTATTGCTGATGTGAATCAAACAACATTCCCGCAATTATGTGACTGTATGATGATACGTGTGATAAGACGATAAGCGTTAAGCGATAAGCGTTTGTATTGTATTGCAGGTTACGAGAGGGGCCATGGTGAGCAGAACGGCCCTGTAATCGATCCCCAATGTCCAAAGTTTGCATGTAGGCTCCTTGACTACAATCAGTCCACTCTGCGGTTAGGTTGAGGTTCGGGTTAATACAACACAAGCAAACCAGGTAGGGTTGTGAGGGTTAGGTTAGGGTTAATACAACACAAGCAAACCAGGTTGGGTTGTGAGGGTTAGGTTAGGGTTAATACAACACAAGCAAACCAGGTTGGGTTGTGAGTCTGTAGCAGCTCTCAGTCCTATATCAGGGGTTTACTGTGAACCAAACCTTCCAAACATTTATTGTGGGGGCTCCTTTGTGCTAACAATTACTGTATGTGTGAGTAGTTACATTCATGGTAGTGTTTGTTCATTCTGCTGGTAGTGTGTATTCATTGTGTGAATCAATAACTTAGTGCGTGTTCATACTAGCATATGGACGCCACAGCCACACCAAAAGGCTCCCATCACACCACAAGCAACATAATGTGCACTACATCACAAATACACGTGAAAACAGTCCCCACTACGCTACACACTGCCATCAGACATTTAAACATGTATGAACCACGAAGCGCACCTTAAAGGCTCAGATATTAAATGATAGGGTTAGATATTTCAACATGTACGAACCACGGAGAGCACATTAAAGGCTCAGAGAAGAAAAGAGCAGACATTTAAACAGGCTAACGGCTAAGCTAACAGCTAGCCCGTTGTGTTCCGCTTACCTCGAGAAGCCAAAACCACCAGGGAAAGTCTCCGTCGTCGTGGGTTCACAGCTGGGACATGTCTTGTGTGCATATACGGGGTCTGTTTCAGTTTAGCCCCGTGTTCTTTTAACCCGTGTTCTTTTAACCCCTGTTCCTGTGAGCAGAACCAGTACTATCTCCCTTCGGTCTTTCCACGGCGACCAGCAGCCGCCTGACAACGGAAATGACGCACGGCGGATGATTGACAGCTGGGTTAGTCTGGTTTCAGCCAATGACAAAGCGCTCTAGGTGAGCGATGTTCCATCCCCACCCGCCCCCAGTCGATATGAATGATTGATTATTGATTTACTTATATTTTTAGGTAAGGTTATTGTCATTTAGATCAAAGAGTGACCTGACCAAGAAAGCAGCATTATAAATCACACACCACATCTAACAACACTAACCCTGACCCACAAGAAAGAAAAGGGGCATTTAGCAGGCGCTTTTGTCCAAAGCGACTTACAATCAGTGCGTTTGTGGGGTTCGACATGTGGACAGTTGGAGGAGGGGGATCAAGGGGATCGAACTGCCGACCCTACGGTTAGTGGACGACCCGCTCTGTTCAGCTGCTCTACCTACTGAGCTACTGCCGCCCCACAAGTTACAGATATCAATGAAAATATGAAAAGGGCAGCAAACACACTGTACGGATCATATTGTATGTTAAAACTAACCCTAACTCTAACCCTACACCAACGTAGGGGGTTCGATTCGGGTTAGAGGGTTAGGTTCAGGGTTAAAGGGTTAGGGGTTAGGCTGCCTAATGTTAAGTGATAGTGTTAACAGGTTATGTTTCGAGGTAGATTAGATAGACAGTTATGTATTAAGTTAAAGGATAGTTCTAGGGGTAGGGTGAGAGTTCGGTGTTATGTTCAGGGTTAGAGGTTAGGGTTAAACACACCTGCCAACGCTGTGGCTGCCAGCAGCCCACATGTGTTAGAGGAAACTGTGAGTCATGCTTCCTAACTACGGGGAGGAGACCTGTAGGCATGCTCATCACTCTCTCTCATGGAATCCTGTTATAAATAGACTGCAGGGCCATGTACATAACACTCCCGCCATTACAGGGTTTCTTAAAGGTGCTGTAGGTAGGATTGAAGAGGTATAATTACATAGAAGAAATGACATATCCATCTATCAGCTAAGCGTGAATGAAATGCACTGTACCTCTGCCTCTGCATGAGACAATACAAATCTGAGATGGCTCATCTCTGCCCAACCGCTCCCTGATCGTTACATGATAACATGAATGCAACACTTCTCATCCTTGGAGGGATGGCTGTAGCTTTATTATCTCTACATTATTCTGCATTCACCCACTGGATGATTCTCAAATCTTACCCAGCAGCTTCATGAGATTTTGTTCCTTTTACTTATTTCATTGCTGCTAATACAGTAAGAAGTTACCAGAACAAGTTTCAAGCATTTCAAGTGCTAGATTAACCATTGCTAGTGTACAACATCTCTGACTAAGTGCCAAATTACAAAGAGAGATCAAAGTGCCAAATTAGAAAGAGTAAAGATTAAAGTGCCAGGACATACAACAAATAAGAGCATTACGATAGTTAAAGAGGGGTAGCAAGCTCATCCTCTCACCTTCTTATCCTTCAGAATCAAAGCTTTTATAGAACATCATGTTCTCATGTTGTGTTTGGTCTTCAAGTCAGGACTCCTGCCCAGAGCATCCTCAGCAGTCCACAAGAGGCTGAAGGATCTCCTCCCATACTTTCAGTTCATTAGAAATAAAGTAGGTGTAGAAATGAATATGAACCATGACACAATGTAATTATCTATTTATTGCAATGTACATACATTCCTCACAAGAATGACAACAGTCGTTTGTACGAAACCATCAGTGGACCTACTTAATATTAGTGGTGTATTTATTAACACAACATACTATACGCCAAATGGCGCCCCCTAGTGAAATATCTTCTGAAACACATCAAGATTGTGCTTCTGACAAAATGCAATCCATTGCAGGAAAAAGTGGGAAACAAATGTAATTATATCTGTAATTTACAAAGTAAAACAATTTTCGGCACTCAATGTTGCCATTTTGATACCTGCAACCCCGCGAGGTCTACCTCAAACAATCAGGATACCAGAAGAGTGGTTAGGGTTAGTGGTTGTACCGCCAGTTACGAAGGAGAATGACAGTAATGTCTTTTCCCGGTGGGAGGATCCATCTTTTGCATCCCTATAGCAACAAGGCCACTTGGGTTCCACTGCACAATAATAACCTTCCAGGAATAACATCCATACTCTGAACCCTGTGCCAGATTTATTATGGGATGCATCGTCAATGTTTGAAAAGGAGATGACATCCTTGCATGTACTCAAGACAAAATGACAGCAAGACGCACTACAAAGGCCACATAGCCAGGTAGTCAACCCTACAGTCCAGACCTGCTTCAGTGAGGACCCTCCACTCTGAGAACTGGGCGGCTGCCTCTACCCGGCCTACTGGACATCCTACATCCAGCACCGGTCCCAGTACCATCATCAAGCCTACGCTGCCGTGGAGACGGCTCACATCATGTCCATCATGGCCAACAGGTCGTCCCCCTTGCTGCAGGTGTTGGGGCCGGAGCCTCCCTGCTCAGAGAACTCCCCCATGATCCTGGCGAGGGCCGCATCGCTCTGCTGGTCCTGCATAACAGCACCGGGGAGTCGGAGTTAGGGGATCCACTCAGATACATTTACATTCAGGGCATTTAGCAGGTGCTTTTGTCCAAAGCGACTTACAATAAGTACATTTGTCAGAAGAAGGTGAAACACTTCATTGCTGTTAATACAGTAAGCAAGCCACCAGAACAAGTACTTATTGTAAGTCGTTTCGGACAAAAGCGTCTGCTATGCAGAATTTTCACATCTTGTATAGCTTTTAACAGTTTCTATTTATCTTTTTCTTTTTCTAGCAATAAACTGTCTAATTTCTGATTCTGATCCACTAATACACTACTGCACTCTTGAATACACTTCAAAACACTTACTACCTCAACCTACTTTTTAATCTACCAGGCCCCGCCATCGCGTTGCTTGTTATTTGTATTGTCTGTTGTTAGTGTTGTTTGTTGATTGTTCACTGTTTACTGTACTGAACCACCAGGACAAATTCCTTGTAGGTGCAAACCTACTTGGCAATAAAGTTCTTTCTAAGTTCTGAGTTCTAAATGCCCTGAATGTAAATGTAAAGTTTCAAGCATTCCAACTGCTAGGTTAACCAGATGTATACATGTCTGGCCTATGATGCCAATATCAACCTGCTGAAAGGTTCTGGGTTCCATTCTCCAGTTTACGGTTTACCTGTAGGCACCCAAGATGCCATAACTCCTGACTGCTGCTTAGAGGGGTAGTGAACCCAAATGATAATATGTCTTAGATGATATTCAAGAAAGTAATAAAGGGTAAAGGGGGCATTTAGCAGACACTTTTGTCCAAAGAGACTTACAATCCGTACATTTGTGGGGTTCGACATGTGGACAGTTGGAGGAGGAGGAGGATCAAGGGGATAGAACCGCCGACCCTACGGTTAGTGGATGACCCGCTCTGTCCACCCGCTCTACCCACTGAGCTACTGCTACTGCCGCCCCAGTAATCTAAGGCATTTTGTCATATTTTCACGAATACTCAAATCCAGTGTAAAATCCGTTGCATTCTTTTTCATGATGTCCTTTTCATGTCTTTTCCTTTCCAAAAAAGTGCCTTTTTTCGAGGTGTGTGTGTGGGTGTATGTGTGTTTGTGATGTCTTTTTAAAGATGTAAAAACTTTCTGTGTGATGACAGATTGTGGGTGTTCTGGGAGGGTGGTGCTACCTTGGTAGCTTGTATGTTCAGCACTCCATAAGAAAGCTCATCTGGTCTGGACATCAGAGCCTCCCTGGCAGAAATGATGTTCATATTATTAACAACATTACATGCATCTTTATAATAACAACTAAGTCTCAAGCCAATCATAGTCCAAGAATAACAAAATAACTCTTAAGTCTTACTCCTCTTCCTCGTCTGTTGCGAAGAGGTTGACCCGGAAGCCGTAGTCACTGTGTCCTGGTTTCTGGACCTCCAGGCCTCCCATGAGTCGAGCTAGCATGTTGAGCTCCTCTTTAGCTAGTGGGTTGGGGGTCGTGTTCACCTGGAATATAGCACAGTGCTAAACTAGTACGTTCTCCTGGAATATAGCACAGTGCTAAACTAGTCCGTTCTCCTGGAATATAGCACAGTGCTAAACTAGTCCATTCTCCTGGAAGATAGCACAGTGCTCAACTAGTCCGTTCTCCTGGAATATAGCACATTGCTAGGCCAGACTGTTATACTGAATATAGCACAGTGCTAAACTAGCCCGTTCTCCTGGAATATAGCACAGTGCTAAACTAGTTCATTCTCCTGGAAGATAGCACAGTGCTAAACTAGTCCGTTCTCCTGAAATATAGCACATTGCTAGGCCAGACTGTTATACTGAATATAGCACATTGCTAGGCCAGACTGTTATACTGAATATAGCACAGTGCTAGGCCAGACTGTTATACTGAATATAGCACAGTGCTAGGCCAGACTGTTATACTGAATATAGCACAGTGCTTGGTACCACTATAAAGCTAGCCAGCTTAGTGCTAGGTTTGCTAAGGCTTGCTGCTAGTTCAGTGTTAGGTGCTACTATAGGGCTAGCATCTAGCTCCGTGTTACTGACCTTGGTGTTCTGTGCAGAGTTCTTAGACGTTCCGGACATGTGGGTCTCCACCTGGC
>OMKQ01055364.1:1752-13671 GCA_900302335.1 Phycis phycis | reverse complement strand
CCCCCCCCCCCCGATGGCCATGCCAAGAGGACCCCTAAACCCTCTCACCCCGTCCTTCTGCATGACTGAGACTGTCTGGCTGCATTCTCCTGAGTCCTGAGTAAACAGCCACACACACACACCCACACACACCAGTTGTGCGGTTCCTGATTGCCAGGAAGCCGGGCTGCTGTGGAGCGAGGCTGGTGGTTCTGGTGGGGTGGTAAATACAGTCATATGAACACAGCTGGGCATCAGCCGGCTGCGTGTCACCCTGCATCGTTAGACATCATTAGGAAGCCCTCTGGTTCAGCACAATGTCTTGGGCTTCATGGCTGCGGAACAGAGCCAAACGTGTCTTATAAAAACTTGTGATGAAGAACATGCGAGTGGCAGACAATCTACGTTCCCAGTGAACCCAGCAACCGTAAGGAAGGCTCTGACTGCAGGCTGAAGAGACTCGCGATGCAGGGTGGTATTTTCAAATAGTTTTGAAACAAAGTGGACCTGGGAAGCTGGAACACTTGGGAATCCACGCAGTCCTGCGCTGGATTGTTCTGACGTTAGAATCAGGAACGTGGGCCAAGAAGCGCGCTGCACTCCCCTTCACTGTTCACATACCCAGAGCGGCTGCATTACAAAACCACTCTCCTATGAGCTCACTGCTGAACAATGTGCTTCATGTTTCTCTGCATCAATTCTTCTGTTTTCTTATTTTCATGGCCCCCACTCACTTCCCTACACCACCTCTTGTCCTCACTGTGTCGGGACTACTTTCTCCCCAGTGTGTCTGTGGGAGTGGAGATGGAACCAATGTGTGCACTCAGTCGCCCCGCCGGCTCCACAGGGAGGATGTAGAGCCTGGCCGGTTGCCACGGACACGAGGTCGGTCCTGGAATGATTGTGCCGTGTGCCAGGGTGTGACCGGCACGCTGCCGAAGAGTCCAGGTCTGCACGGTCACCGTGTGAAGAGGCATGGGGTGACCAGTGAGGCTGTTTCATGGTTCATAATTCACTTTTTAAACGAAGCCTAATGACGGGTCTTTTGATGGCAACAGCTGTCATTGTGTGGCTTTTAGGATTGGTAATTGAACTCACAAAGTCACATTTTGGTTGGGGAACTGCACTGAAAGAGTTCTGCATCTGGTCAGTTCATCCTTGGACCGCAGCTCCTCAGGCCAGAGTGTGGAGCTTGATGACTTACCAGAAGCCTGAAGTGGATGACGCCATGCTCATCTCGATCTGTGACTCATTTCCCAACCACGCAGCTAGCCGTTTATTTGCGCTTTTAACAAGTCTTTCTTTAGTGTTAGCCTAATGCATGCTAACTCAGTCCCCACTGTTGATGAAGCTAGCAGGCTACATGGTGAGCATGTTAAAGGCTGAGCAAAGGTGTCCCATTTTGTCATGTATTATGAAACCATTTTCATTCTTTGTCTGCTGCTGTGAGCATTTAAAGATTACAGAACAACAGTTTGGAGATGCATATTTGTATTGAAATGGAGACGAGTCCAAAGCAAATGGAAATGAACACTCATTCAGGACTTTCCAGGAGTGTATATCAGTTCATTTGGCTGTGTTTTGTTGACACTGTTTCAGAAACTTTACAAGTTGAAGTGGGATGGATTTACTAGGAGCAACAAGCAAGTGTGTTAAGGTCTATGCTGAGTGAAATGTCTACATAAACTGACCTCTCTTTGAGGTGTCAATAGTGTTTCTCTCACTCTTGCTGCGTGTCAGATTGACCATGCATATTAACTGTGGGCATAATGAACCCTGGTGATGGGTTCTCTAGTCTCTCACTGCGTAATACTCTTCACTCTACTCTTCACTCACTCTGGAAACTGTCCAGGATCATCCTGCATGACATCCACAATCCTTGTCTTCAAAAGCATTTCTGATTGTTTCCTTCAAGAGTCGAGGTTCATGGCCGCTCTGTTTAGTTCTGAATTTAAAACGCTTCCCAGCATGTCTATATGGACCTGGGTTCACAGCAACACAACCCGTGCTAAATGTTTCAAACTCTTACATGTAAAACTCCTTTTAAATGTCTCTTTTAGTGTAAATGGTATTTGTCGTGAATTCTCAAGAAGTGGTTGCATGAGTCAACTAAGGCTAGAGACTAGGGCAGACCCAGGGGACTATAACATGTTGCATCTGTCAACTAAGACTAGAGACTAGGGCAGACCCAGGGGACTATAACATGTTGCATCTGTCAACTAAGACTAGAGACTAGGGCAGACCCAGGGGACTATGACATGTTGCATGTGTCAACCAAGACTAGATACTAGGGCAGACCCAGGAGACTATAACATGTTGCATGTTTTGTTGAACATGCAAAGAATATGACAAGGTGAACAGCTTATTTCACGTTGCCTTCATGAGATTCATGATTGTTCTTTTTGGTAAGGCCCTAATTTGTGTAGTTTAATTATTAAAGGAACTCCACTTTACCTGCAGGATACATTTATCCTGTGTCTCCCTAGTTGCATTAAAGTCTTGGACAACTTTCTTTAGTGAGTATCGATCTGAAGAGAGGTAAAAAGTTGTTGACCTCCAGCGTTCCTGCATGGCTCTTCTTACAGGAACACTGAGACACAGGAAAAGACCTTCAGTCATGTCGCAACACTTTGTTCTCCCGGCTCGTTTGTTTTGTTCCAGATATCGTCAAAGCAACGTCCACTCTGGACATCACATGGCTTGAGTTTTACTCAAGCCTCAGGACGTTGCCTTGTTATGGATCAGTTGAAATCCAACTTCATTGATCTACAAGTAAAAGTGAATGGGGTGATTCTTATAGCTCAACTTCTCTGTGCCTGACGTTGTCTTTAAAACAAGCCTTCTCTGAATCCCCCTCCCCGTTCTTTACCCTGTAAACACTGGAGAATGGAGTGTGAAACGGAGAAGGTGGAGGGGGTGTGGGTTAGATGTGGTTCTTCTCCTAATCCTTTGACTCCACCTAAAATGCTGCAAGGTTCATCTGGAGCTTTTAGGTCCAAACCTTCTTCTAAAGTCTTACTTTTCACAGGCTTTTGTCACTCCTGTTGTCAGATGTTTTGTGTTCTGGATTCAGTTTAGGGCTGCAGTTGTGAGTTTTTTTTTCTTTTCTCTCCCTCTCCCTCTTTTTGGAGTGTGTGTTTGGGGGGAGGTAGGAGGTCCTAGCCTGCTGATGTCATTGAGTGCAGCGGCTCGGCTGAAAGGGGCCCTTTGTTGGCAGCTTGTAGCAGGAGCAACTCCGTGTGCTTCGGACACACTCACGCAGGGCATGAGAGAGAGAGAGAGAGGGGGAGAGAGAGAGAGAGAGAGAGAGAGAGAGAGAGAGAGAGAGAGAGGAAGGGCACTATTTTGTCCTTGCCGCTGCCCACTCTACTGACACATCTGCCTGTCCGGCACGCGATCCCAGCGAAAGGCGTTTGGATCCATCTCGGGTTCACCTCTGTGCGGCGCTGAGCATATCCAGGAAGGAAAACAAGATGGAGCTTCTCCGAGCGGAGAGTTTGTAACGGCCGTCGGACAGCGGAGTCCACGTTGAGTCAGAGTTGCGTGAGGAGGGTGAAGCCCAGCTTACAGCTGCTGAAGCGACCTGTGCGAGGACGCTTCCACATGTTGGCCTCCTGTTAGCTCGTGTGTTGTAGGCCGATGCCTTTTTTGTTTTTTTTCAAGCCCCCCTCTGGATGATCCAATTTCTCGCCTGCTACTCGGATGTCCAAAAGGAAAACAGTTGAGCGACTTTGGATTTCGTCAAGGAACAACTTCTTTTGGAGGCAGGAATTGAAAGAAAGCAAATGAAAATGTTGGAGATTTGCCTGAAATTGGTGGGGTGTAAATCTAAGAAGGGCCTCTCGTCTTCCTCCAGCTGTTACTTGGAAGGTAAGAATACCTCTAGGGAGATGTACTCCGCAGTCCACACGGTACGGGTTGAACATTCACGCTTTGCTTTTGAAGCCGGGGGAACGGCCCAGAGGGTCTGGAAAGCAAAAAGCGGGGGCCGGGGCTGTTTGAAGCAGAAGCCACACTATCTCCTCTGAAGCTCTGGGGCTTGCTCTGGAAAGAGAGGGGGGGAGGACCGGGCAGGAGAGGCCAGACCGACTGGCTCGCTGCACGGAGAAGAAGTGGAAAAAGAATACGAGGAAATCTGAATCCTGGCCACGTGCCACTTCATTCCTGTCCAGGAGTGGGGATCTTAAAAGCCTTTCCTGACTTTGTGTTTACTTTCTACTTGAATCTTGTTTGGTTAAATTCTGTGACTAATCAAATGCAGGGACAATCCAGGTCCAGGTTTTATTTTGTATTGCTAGCATTGTAAATTACCTTTTTTTTTTTTTTTTTTTTTTTTTTTTTAATCATAGCATGGGTTCAAATGAGCTGCAGATGACTTACTCTAACTCAAAGTAAGATAAATATGGTTTCTCTCCAGCTGGATGATCTACAACACAATATGAAACCCGAGACGCGTTGAACTGGGAAATGACGAGAGAGAGTTTGATGTGTAATGAAGGACCTGGTCAGAGCCCCGACGAGCCCATGGTTGAAGAGAACAATAGCTCAACATAACTATGTGATTAGGAGCTTCAGTAACGTCCTTGAAACTTAACATCACAGAAATCTAATGCAAATCACTATTTTCCATTGGACGTCTGTTGGTTAAGCTTAAATGTCAAACTTTCTGACGACTTTAGGTTATTTATTTACAGTGTTAAACCTAGTTTTACATTTTGTCTTTACTGATCTTTTCCACAACTCCTTCAAAACAGAGTGAAAAAGCATCTGATAGCTAAACCAGAATCCGTAATAACAGGCCTCCAAAAGGGCTTCTGGTCCCAGTGGTCATGTGACTTCATATTCTTCTGGTGTTACCTGATACCCTGTCCCGAGCACATTCTCGGCCAACAGATCTATCCAAACGTTGCTCAGAACCTCTGGAACTGAAGTTGGGTGTCTTTGTTCAGCTGATTCCTGCCCCAGTGATTGTTGACTGGTTGAACTAAAGCTCAGATATGCGATATGTTTCCTCTTGCCTTGAGAAGGAAGCTGCTCCGTAGAGAAAGCAGGCCGTTATTGAACCTACATGCGGTGGGCTAGAGTGCATTACAACCGCCCGTAGCAGTGGGCTAGAGTGCATTACGACTGCTCGTAGCAGTGGGCTAGAGTGCATTACGACTGCTCGTAGCAGTGGGCTAGAGTGCATTACGACTTTTCGTAGCAGTGGGCTGGAGTGCATTACGACTGTTCGTAGCGATGCTAACACTGCCTCTTGTACGTCATCCTGTCCTTCAGCGAGGAAGCCGGACCCTCATTAGTGACCGTCGTCCAAAGGTCTGCAGGCCTGAAGCTCTCACAGCCTCTTCAGATGTTCTCCTCATGACTGGCAAGTGCTCTCTCCTGAGAGGAGACCCGTGCGTGACGGCGTGTCGGGTTCCGAGGTCTGACACTCTCCAGGTGGTGGTTCCTCCCAACCCCTCAGACCGCATAGAAACACTGGAGAGCAGATGAGTGTTCTGTTCTGGTTCTGTATCCCTGGTGATCACATGTGGCCCTTTTGTGTTCCTCAAAAACACTGAAAGAAATCCTAAAGCAGCATACAGAGAAGTCACATGACGGCCGTGCTGCTGTTACAGACGTGTGTGTGTGAGTGTGTGTGTGCGTGTGCGTGTGCGTGTGTGTGTGCGTGCGTGTGTGCAGCAACAACAATCACACTGAGGATAACGCGATTCTTTCTGGCGCCCTGTCAACATTGTGTGAGTCACGCTGAAAACTGGGTAACATCTGTGCAGTGTTGGGTTTCACATCCAGGCTGTAACCTGGATACATCTGGGCAGCTCTATCAGTAACCAATCAGCAACTGGTTCCACTTCTCTTCCTCGTGGCTGTGTGTAAAGGACTGCATGGTCCCATCCTGCCCCAGCAGCCTTCATCAGGAGGCCGTCCATACATGTCTGTATGAAAGGTCCCAAAGGTTATAATTTCTGTGAGTATCATCTTCAATGCACAAAGCATACACAACCTTCTGCTCTGGCAGACTTCAGAAGAACCCTCAGAAGACTCCCATAGTAACATTCAGAGGTGACGGCTTACCTTCATACTGCAGCCATAAACTTTTTTTCTAGACAGACGAAATTGATGTGGAGACCAAATAAATCCCTAGTTTCCCTAGAATCCCTAGAGTTATGAAATATGTTTCACATGGAAGTGTTTTTGGAAAATGTGCCACAATATTTAGAATTGATTGAAGGCAGTGTACCAGAAATTGGATGAAATAGATTTGCCCAGATAGAATGTAATCTGTAGTCATTACATGTGGAGTAACATGTCTTGATGATCCTTTTTTGGTCTTCGGGTCTTCACAAGGCGGATATTAAATCTCAGTGGAAAGCAAGTTCTAGACATTAGCCTTTATTTCCTTTTAGTTTCCCAGTGGAAGTAACATCGTAGTGCCGGGATCGCGTTCCTCATGATGTCATTGTCCTTGTTCACACCCTTGAACCATATCCTGTTGTGTCAGATGGAGAGGCGTTAGGTGTGTAGAGGGAGGAATCTCTTTGTATGTGTGTGGCTCTACACAGAAGGTGTCTCTGGAGCTAAATATAGGCTTGTATGGAACAGCTGAGCAGGAAACACAGTTTATCTTCTGCTACAACCTCCTGGTAGACATAGTAGATGTGGTTGATGTCATTGGCTCCTATTGGATGAATCAAGTCAGTTTTTTTTATACTATGCTTGTCGTTTAGAAATCCCTACCTTTTCTGTTTGTAAGAACTTGCTTTGAATTGTGCTTTATTTAGACTTTTGTGCACATTCCACTACAGCCTGTGAACATGTTGCAACACAACTGTGTCATCTGTGGCGTTGTTGTTGACCAGTGTTATTCTAATGGGTCTTTTTACGTGTCTTAATGCGTCATAAAATACCTACAAATGTCTGTTGTTCATCCCCGATACCAAATTAGGATTCAGAAGTCAGAGGTTGTCAGTTGTTGAAGGCGAGGTACGGCCCGGCGGTCACGCTGGACCTGCCAGGGTCCCCTCCATGGTGAAGGAACAATATAATATATAATGTAATGTATAAATACATGATGATTGATTCTTAATGGATTCCTTCCCGTTTCAGAAGCTCTGCAGAGACCGGACTTTGAGCCCGTGGGTCTGACGGAAGCAGCCCGCTGGAACTCCAAGGAGAACCTTCTGTCTGGACCCAGTGAGAATGACCCGAACCTCTTCGTCGCCCTCTATGACTTTGTTGCTAGTGGCGACAACACCCTCAGCATCACTAAAGGTGAGCTCAAAGCACGGCTGCTGTGAGCATCACACAGCAGCCGCCACGTCCCATACCTGTTATCTTGATGTGATCAGAGGATGAGGCGACATCACAGTTCATCTGGATGTCATGACGACGAGGAACCGCGCTAAAGCCTCGATCAGTCTTAATTGAAGTTAGACCGCAATCTGAAAGACAACTCTAGGGTCATTCCAAAATGTTCCAGTTAAAAGTGATGATGTGTTTATTCTGCGCCTATGGCCTGCTCTGCCAAGATGGATTGCTTATCAACCACAATGGACTTCTATTGCTGTCCAGAACATACAGGACAATAAGGTCTTAGGTGGAGGTTCTTTATATCAACATATCTTTATATGTTCCTGTATACTGTGTACTGTTCCATCTGTTACTGCCTGTTCAACAGCCTGCTCCATTCATAGGCAAAAGACAAAACCTTGAATGATGTCGTCCCTCTCCATTAAAGTGGTCCTCTGTCTGCTCTGGGCAAACACAACAATATAAGCCCAAGAGAAGCTGTTCCACTACTTCCAGGTCTATCTTACATGTTAGTCACGGTGTGAAGATATGTTGCTGTCAACACCAGATGTCTTCATTGTATTCTAACTGATGGCTTTGTAGGGATTTCTCTTGCCACTGCTGGTTGTAAGTAAAATCTTCTGCTGGAATGCCCCAACATATAGGCATTATTCCAGCAATGCTTATATGTACCTATGTCATTCATTTTGACACAAATCCATGCTAAACAAGTGGACGTGGTATTAGTGTCCAGGTACAGGTTCATGTTACCTCAAAGCTGAATCAACCAGGTTCACAGTAAACCCATCAGAAGTTAGGACCATATTTAGGTCATAGGGCCCTCAGAACGTATATGCTACGCATGTTCTTTCTTTATCCAATGCATACTTAATGAGCACATTTAGTAGAATCCAAATTTGGTAGAATCCGCTTAAATATTGAGTTAAAAGCTGGACTTGCCTAACTATCAATGCTCCTCGCCTCCCCCCTCGCCCCCAGGGGAGAAGCTGCGCGTGCTGGGCTACAACCACAATGGCGAGTGGTGTGAGGCACAGACGAAGAACGGCCAGGGCTGGGTGCCGTCCAACTACATCACGCCGGTCAACAGCCTGGAGAAGCACAGCTGGTACCACGGGCCGGTGTCGCGGAACGCCGCCGAGTACCTGCTCAGCTCCGGCATCAATGGCAGCTTCCTGGTGCGGGAGAGCGAGAGCAGCCCGGGCCAGAGGTCCATCTCGCTGCGCTACGAGGGCCGCGTGTACCACTACCGCATCAACACGGCCTCCGACAGCAAGGTGAGTCCCGCGTCCTTCCCCCCGACCGGGGGCCTCGTCGGCGGCCTCGCCCGGCCGGTCGCGGCGCCTCCGTTTCATCAGAAGCCACTCACCCGGGATGCCTTGTAGCTGCTGGTGGAGGATGCCAGCGGGGGCCCGGTCTCACGTCAGGGTTAGAACTCTGGACCTCGGCGCTGGGACACCATAAGCATGTCTCCACCGGCCGGTCCTCATTGCCTCGTCCTTTGTCCTGGTTTCTTGGTGTTGGTGGGCTGAGTGTAGTGGGTTGAGTAACAAACAGTACACATGGTGGCCATGTGTTGCAGTGCTGTTTACAAAGGAGGTGTTTTGTGGACTGCAGTAATGACACAGCACTGGCAAAGCAACACTGAACATAACTCCTCTGAGGATCAGGAGAACAGCCACAGCATCCGGACACATGGCTAACCTCGCAGAAAGCCATTAGATGGCTCTTTTACGCTTTATTCAATTTCACCCGGGGGTAAAGCAGATGCATACAGAAGGGATGGTGATGTAATGATTGTTCGGGTAACAGGATGGTCTGCTGGTTCAGCTGGAGTTTGAACTCACACCCTCCGCTGAATCAGTGAACCCTTGTCAATGAAGTGATGTAATAAGTGACCGTGAAGGAAGGAACCGGCCGTGTTCTCAAGGTGCCGTCCTCATGCTTCCGTCCTCCGCCCAGCTGTACGTGTCCTCGGAGAGCCGCTTCAACACGCTGGCGGAGCTGGTGCACCACCACTCCACGGTGGCCGACGGCCTCATCACCACGCTGCACTACCCCGCGCCCAAGCGCAACAAGCCCACCGTGTACGGCGTGTCGCCCAACTACGACAAGTGGGAGATGGAGCGCACCGACATCACCATGAAGCACAAGCTGGGCGGGGGCCAGTACGGAGAGGTGTACGAGGGCGTGTGGAAGAAGTACAACCTCACGGTGGCTGTCAAGACACTCAAGGTGAGGCTGGGCACTGTGAAGGGTGCTGGTGAGGGTGAGCACTGTGAGGGGGTGAGCACTGTGAAGGGTGCTAGTGAGGGGAGTGACTTATCACTATGAAGGATGCTAGTGAGGGTAGTGAGCACTGTGAAGAGTGCTAGTGATGGGAGTGACTGATCACTATGAAGGATGCTAGTGAGGAGGGGTGTGTATGTGTGCGTGGGTGAGAGGTATTTACAGACCCCATTAAAAATCCATGTTCTCCCCCCTGCCTATCCCCCTCCCTCTCCCCCTGTGGTGCAGGAGGATACAATGGAAGTGGAGGAGTTTCTCAAGGAGGCCGCGGTCATGAAAGAAATCAAACACCCCAATCTGGTCCAACTACTGGGTACGTTTGATTTGTATCGTGGTCCATTATAATCAGGTGTCGATGCTGACATTATCATAGGCGCAACTGGGTGTTCCTCAGGGCTGGGGAACATATGGTGCTAACATGGTGTTGTCAGACCACTTTTGAGTGACAAAATGACCTATATTATGTATATTAATAGTGATACTCTAAATATTGTCATATGATAATGTTTTTAGTGGGATTTGTCTTCTGTGCTGTGAACATTTAAGTTGGGTTCTGCGGGTATTGACCCACTGAACAGAACCTTGTTGATGCTCTTCAGCCATAAGCAAATGCTCTACAGCTCCCTCTGTAGGAGGGCACCGGTAGTTTGCTGCCACCAGATTACATTTCTGGCCTACCAAATAAATAATCAGCCTACGTGCTGAGTCCACCATTACTGTGGAGGGAAAGAACGTTCCCTGCTGTTCTCTGAGTAACGCGTCGTGTGACTGCAGGGGTCTGCACACGGGAGCCCCCGTTCTACATCATCACAGAGTTCATGACCCACGGGAACCTGCTGGACTACCTGAGGGAGTGCAACAGGGAGGAGGTGAACGCCGTGGTGCTGCTCTACATGGCCACGCAGATCTCCTCCGCCATGGAGTACCTAGAGAGGAAGAACTTCATCCACAGGTGGGCGGGCTGCATCGTATGGGGCCTCTGCAGTGTTTTGAGACACGTTTCAATTTGCTCATCAGCACTATTGAAGGGATTTGCATTCTCCAGACCCCACGGTGACGAGACCTCTCTTATAGGAGAGCAGCTGATCATGGTCCTCTTTTAACTTCCAAGGCCTGCAGCTGTTTTCTCCTGAGAGAGGCGTCATGTTATCAACCACAAAGCCATCCCTGTAGACTAGGAGCTGAATCTACCCATTCATATAGAGAACTCTATAGGATGATGCACTGCTGGCCAGTCTCCTCAAGTGGTACCTTCAGCCTGTCGACTCTGTTGCGTCGCTCAGACTTCCTCTCATACATGTATTGTGAGCAGGTGTGATGCAACTCCCTCTCTACCTCCTCTGTCATCTCCCCACCCTCTCCACGTCTTCCTGTATCCTCGTCCTCCTGTGTGCCTCGCATTCTCACGCTGTGATGCCCACAGACGCAGCTGCTGGTGTATCACCACTCGTCTCGACTGGCCGTCTGTTGTCTCCATGCGTGCGGGCTGACTGGGCCTCCCAACACGCTGCGGTTGCTTCAGGGCTCTAAGCGTGTTGAGACCCACACGGCCGTGCACACCGACATCATGGGAGGAGAACATCGTGTCGAGGGGGATGCGTTCCTCTTCAGGCGGGCTATACAGTTTACCTGGAGAAAGCTATAGTTATACTTAGCTGGAGAAAGCGAGTCTCTGAGTCTCTCCCCATTGGTTCCCTGGCTCACCACATGTTATTTTCCCCACCAATCACCGTTGCTCCTGCAGGGACCTGGCGGCCCGTAACTGCCTTGTGGGAGAGAACCACCTGGTGAAGGTGGCCGACTTCGGGCTGAGCCGCCTGATGACCGGGGACACCTACACGGCCCACGCCGGAGCCAAGTTCCCCATCAAGTGGACGGCCCCAGAGAGCCTGGCCTACAACAAGTTCTCCATCAAGTCGGATGTGTGGGGTGAGAGCCTTGATCGGCCTTCTTCGTTCTGCTTTAGGACCATCTCAGGTCACGTGGGATTCTAACTGATGAAATCTGGCGTTGGACCTTCACAGCGTTTGGCGTGCTGCTGTGGGAGATCGCCACCTACGGCATGTCCCCCTACCCAGGCATAGACCTGTCCCAGGTCTACGAGCTCCTGGAGAAGGACTACCGCATGGACCGGCCCGAGGGCTGCCCCGAGAAGGTCTATGAGCTCATGAGAGCCTGTGAGTTCAGGATACATCAGGCACCAATAGAGTTGATCATATTGTCATGGAGTTCAGGATACACCAGGCACCAATAGAGTTGATCATGTTGTCATGGGGTATTGTTGCTTCCTTTGTAATTGGAGTTATTCTTCTTCCTGAAGGCTGGAAGTGGATCCCTGCAGAG
>OMKQ01055363.1:0-13616 GCA_900302335.1 Phycis phycis | reverse complement strand
GATCCTTTCTCTCTCTCTCTCTCTCTCTCTCTCTCTCTCTCACACTCTCTCTCGCTCTCTCGCTCTCTCTCATGCTCTCTGTTGCTCGCTTTCTCTCTTTTTCTCTCTTTCTCTTTCTCTCTCTTTCTCTCTCTCTCACTCACTCTCTTCCTCTCTCTCTCTCTCTCTCTCTCTCTCTCTCTCCCTCCCTCCCTCTCCCTCCCTCCCACTCCGCTCAGCTGTTCAGTTCCACCTCGGTCTTTTGATCTCGCATCGGGTTTCATAGGTGTGTGGAGAGTGCGTGCCCTTGGTCACTGGACAGGTGTTGGATCTTCGCTTTTCCATGGAAATTGACTTACTCTCTGCAAAGTCATTCCATTGCCTCGTTTGGCTTTGAGCATCTAGTGTGCGTTGCTTTAATAGTGCAAAAGGGCTCAACAATAGCAGGGTGGTATACCTCAACAATCACGATGTTGAGACAATAGAACACACTTGCAGACATTCCACAGAAATCCCGCACAGTTTTTTCTTCTTTTTTTTCACAATGACATAACAAAACAAACAATGCAACACACACGCTACAACCCCATAGAGGAGAAAGCAGCAGGGTGGATGCTAAACGGGTGACAGCATCAAATTCACCCCCTTGGACATGAGGGATAATCAGTCTTGAGACGACTTCCAAAGATACCAGGAACAGACTTGGAAGATCGAATAGACAAATAAGCACTGAAAATATAACCACAGCAACAGTTGCCACAATGGCAATGAAGTAAGATTGCAGGCCAAAGAGAGAGACAGATGGTGTGAGTGAGAACTATGTTTGGAATTGGTTAAAAGGAAGCCCAGACAGACAGAGCAAGGGCCACAAATAAGATTATGGAGGATGTGGACTTTTTTTAGAGGGGGGTGGCTGAGTTTTGGACTACTGTCACATTTTCTTGTGAGGAAGTGAGGAAAGAAGCCAATTCTATCAAACACTCCCATCGCTATTTATCCTATTTAATTTCTTAATTCTCAAAATGTAAATATAAACTATATTTGTAGTTTTTAGATGATGACGGTGAATGTTTATAATATCATTTTGTACACCTTTTCTCAACTGACTTTGCATCTGGCACCATCAACATGATGTACATGTAGCAGGCCTACAGTACGCACAGTACATACATGATTTATAATTCATTGTTTAATGGCTTTAAATGTAATTTTCAATGATCAATGTTCATGACCTTTCAAACTGTTTTCTCGTTCTCGGTTTACAGTTTCAGCATTTTCTGTTGCCATATTACATTTACATTTACATTTAGGGCATTTAGCAGACACTTTCATCCAACGCAATTTACAATAAGTACGTTGGTCAGAAGAAGGTGAAACACTTTGCACATTGCTGTTCATACAGTAAGGAAGTCACCAGAACAAGTTTCCAGCATTCCAAATGCTAGGTTGTTAGCATACAACATCTCTGGCTTATTACACTCACTAACATGAAGTCAAACAACCAAAACACACAAAATGTGTAGAGTCAAAAGTAGTAGTGTTTGTTGTTAGCTCAGACAAGCTCAAACAAAAATGTCCATTCAAAATTCAGTAGTGCAATAATGTGTGATGTGTTTTGATTCTGACTTTTGTACTTCACTACTCTATTGTATTTTTACAATTCCACTGCATTTTTGTATTTATTTAATTTTCATTCTTTTTTATTTTATTTGTATTTTTAGTATTGTATTTGTACGTACCGTGGGTGCTACGGAGACCCAATTTCCCTTCGGAGATGAATAAAGTCTTATCTATCTATCTATCTACTGAATATATACTCAGTATGTATACTCAGAATGTATACGCTATACTTTGTGTGTATTTTTTTCAGCTATTAAAATGTACCATGAGAATATCTGTTCCAGTTCACTGCCTGACTCTGTTTGAGCCAATTTAGATTTTAGACCACTCCCGGCTCATTTATGACCAATCAGGCCATCTGTTCCCTTATTGGTTTAGGAAACCCATCACCATCAATCCATCACCACAGTGATCAGCAGAGGTGGAGACAACTCAAATGTGACCTACAGCAGCTTTCACTGACAAATGATGCATGAGATGACCACAGGAGAGCCAGCTGGAATGCTCAGAATCTTTTGATCTAGTGAGGCTGAAAACTGCAGGCTGCACAATCACTAGCTCTAGACCTGCACTCCCAACTATTTTAATGTTCATGTTCTTCTTCAACTGTCTTGAAATCTATCAGGATAGTAACCCTGATGCATATAATTATTAAACATGCTTTGATTGATCTCAGCCCCACTTGGGGCCAAATCTCTTGGGATGAAACAAAGCATTTCTCTGTGATATCTAAGTGCAGGTGGGTGTACCGTGTGTGTAGTACTGTTGCTCTATGAACGGCAATTATCAAGTGAATATGTTACGGCAAATAGAAGTAGTAGACAGTCAACACCTTCTTGTTACTTGCCCGTTACTGCCAGCAAGAGTATGTCATGACGTTAAATATATTAGGCAGCAGGTTTTCCTATAGACTAGAAGAGATCTCCCAACCACCCATTTTGCTCACCCATGACTGAAACAAGCAAAACCATTCAACGGTTGAACATGGCTACATGCAGCCTATTTTATGAAAGAGAAACATACAGTTATAGTCTAAATATCTGTCAAACGAAATATGTTCATATCTAAATCACTATTGGTTCTCGCTACACACGTAAAATGAAGACTAAACAAAAACATGTTGACGTTATAAAAGCACTCCACTTACAATATTTTGCACAACACAACAACCAGAGGCACAAGGCAATAATGTACACATTGCAAATGAATCAGCGCACACGTCAACTGCAACCCACTTTACGGACGCGTTTGCGTTTGTTTTACAGTGCATTCTTGCCGTTGACGGTACATGTTAAGAGTGGGGCACCATCCTGGACCAACGCGCACTCTCCCCGGTGTGGAGCCGGAAGTGCGTGTTGAGGTGGGCCGACTGGTTGAAACACTTTCCGCACACGTGACAGTGAAAGGGCTTCTCTCCCGTGTGGATGCGGTGGTGCCGCCTCAACATGCTGACCGTGGTGAAGCTCTTGCGGCACACCGTGCAGCCGTACGGCTTCTCCTTCGTGTGCCAGCGCATGTGGACCTCGAGCTGACAGGCAAAACTAAAGCACTTGCCGCACTCTCGACACGCGTGCACTTTTTGGAGGCTCTGGCTTTGGTAGGTGGCCCGTGGCGGCCGGAGGGGTCTCACACCCTTGAGGCGCAGAGCCGGGATGCCTAGATTTGGATTGTCACTAGGGTGCCCCATCGCCTTCGGGTCCTGTTCCTTGTCCACAGAGAGACTCGGTCCGTTTTGGATCCTGATGCCGCTGTGTGCCGTGTCCGCACCATGGTCAGTTTGCACAACTTGGAAGTTTGAACTAACTGGTTGCAAAGCTGTTGGGCTGCTGCCTGGTTGGCAATTCCCGTTTTCTTCTAGAATATGTTCTGTTTTCACCTCATTCAGTACATTTGTAAGCAGGAAGTCACTTACTCCATCATATATGGGTCGGATAGGTGACAGCTCAACTGACACATGCGGTCGCTCAATCTGCCCATCGTTTTCTCCTGAGAAAATGGACAAAGGGGTCCTTGTGTGGTGCTCGTCGATTCTGATTGGACTCTGTTCCTCTTCCTCTTTTATCTCTCTGATCGGTGGTGGTGGCGGTGACAGTTCTTGGTCCACTCGACTCAGTCCAGCCGTCAGTTTGTCCTCGCATAGCTGTGGTTCTGAGGATTGTTCTTCTTGAGGTTGGATAGTATTGGTTACTGTGTAAAACAAGAACTGTATTTAACGTCCAGACAATAGAAGGATAATAAACAAAGATTATGATTGAATTAGCAAAACATGGACATTTCAATTAAGTTCAAATTGCTCTTACCAGGGTGCAGTAACATGCGCTGAACTGTAACATTGAGCAGTCTTTTAAGACGCTCATTTTCTTCTTTAAAACGCAGTATTTCATTTTGGTATTCTACTACTGTGTTTTTGATCGCTTTAAATATGTCTTCGGCTGCAGCTGTTAATCGATCATTCAGAAATACGTTTAATAATTCCAATTTCGTCATGTTGCTGGATATTTTGAGGCGTTTTCCTTGTGTTTACATCCGCTCACCCGGAAGTAATGAGGATGCCGGTCTTTGGTTTACATTTAAAGTTGATGCGCCACCCTGCGTCCATAAAATATATAACCCTAGTATAACGTTTGTATTTTCGAAGTTCCTTACTAAATGGATCACCAAATAAACCATCATTGACGAAAGAAGGGCATCTGTTTTGGGAAAACGTTTGTGCCATACAGAAAATATAATTTTTTTGTGATTCAAATTTTTATTCATAAAGCAACATACAGAAGTAACATAACAGCAAGCTCAAAGTAAAATGACTTGAATTGTGCAAACATTTAAGTAGTTCTGAAACCAACATTGTCACGAGTTTCACTGAAGTTATTAACCACCATCTCCAATTCAAACAGTAGAAACCATCCCTGAGTTGCTCATGGTACAATATGGTTATATGAGAACATGAGTTACTGAATACATTTTACTCATTCCACCGGGGGGGGGAGGCTAAAACATGGAAATGGTCAAACATACGTTTTATTTTGAAGAATCCACAAATGAAAAAAGACAAAGCCTGGGCAGACTGTACAGATAACAAAGGTTATCAATAAACTGTCCACTTGAAAATAAGACAAAATGTGACAATTTTCCTTTAGTGAATCATGTATAAATTGTAATTCACTTTATTCAAATTATTTAACAGAACCTGTGAAAAGCTTGACATTTGAAAAATTTTAGCGTTTTATCAGGACAATGCAGAATATGACAACTAATTTATTGAGACAAATAAATTAAGTGGCAGGAAAAAAAAAAGTATGGTGGTCTACAGTAAGTGCAGCAGTATAATGAATGATCCTCTATCAAGTACTCTATTTTTTGTTCTTTGCATACACAGTACACACATTGACTTATCTCGGTGCACTATAAATGATTATTCCTTTTGAGTCACACAGCTTGTAACAACTCTTAACTCAGATGTTCCTGAATGACTCAGTGCCTGAGAATATTGTACACATCACTAAGTTGGATTCAAGGCAATTATTTTCCAGATCAAAGGACATGTATGTTAAAAGATAAGCCATGTACAGAAACCTGTTCTCATCAAATCAAAATCCCCCTAAAAAAGAAAGAGAGGTACTTTATATGAGAGAAGGTTTCAAAACAAATAAAAATCCTTTTTGTCAAAATATTGTGGCTTTAACGTTAAAATTTGTAACATCTCACTGAAGGGCCCCTCCAGGATCCATTTATCATGGTCAGACATGATTGGAGGGGTGGATTTAGTCACATAACACAAACAACGGTTAAAGTAGGCAGGCTGCTGTAGGGAGAGGATATTGTAGTTCTTGGACCTTCAGCTGTCGATCATCTCTGACAGCTCCTGTAACAGATCGTCCTCGCCCATGCCGGGGTCCATCTCGTCCCCGAGGTGGTCGTCTGTGAACTCGTTCATGAGCTCGTCAAAGTCGTCCACGGCCGAGGCACTGGAGGAGTTGGTGACTCGCGACGCGACAATGCTGGGTCTCCGTGGTTTGACATGGGAAGGAGTTTTCGTGATGGGGCTGAGAACAGAAGGACACGAGCCAAGAACACATTTATCATGCCGTCAATGAAGTTTTAGGTATACCCACTAAATTGTCATCAGGACCTTTCAGACCACCTGTTATGCAAACGGTGAAAAAATATATAATACACGTGCAGTGGTTGAGCAAAGAATTATAGCTGCTATTATACACATTACTATACTATTACTGAGAGAAGGCCATGGTCAGCCATGCTGCTTATGCTCAACATAACGTAACACTATCTTTTAAGTAACAACAAGCCATAATATATTTACTGAATAATATTTATAGTACATATTGTCAATAATCAATAGAATTTTTTCCATGATTGTAAATGTATCCATTTCAAGACAAAACAACCCACGTAGCACCTGCAGTAATCGAAAAAAAGAAGACTACTACTACTACTTCTATCCACACACATATTTGCCTTTACCTTTGGAGGACCGTGCAGGCGTCTCTAGATGCAGGTGCATTGTTAGCCTTTATGGTGTTGGGGAGGTTCTGTACTGGGCTGTGTTGATAAATGGGGACAGTATGAGACGCCTCTTTTGCTGGGCTGCACAACCGAGAGGCAGGGCTCTGGGTCGCTGCCGGATTGGGTTGGGTCTCGTCATTAGTTGGTGATATCTGGAAAAACGGACAGAAGTTTCATGCATTTGAAAACACAAACATGACGACACCAATACAGGAGGCCCAAGGTCAGGGACAAAAGGTCAATTCTGCATCATTGTTAATTCTTCGTCATTATGTGCAGTTCCTCCAGGTATATCTACTCCTTTGAAAGCAAGAAATAGAAATAACATCCTACCGCTGTCTGTTTGCTTTGCGGCTCCAGCGGCGGCTCCTCTGGGACTGTGGAGCTGCTGTTCAGAGGCTTCACTTCAGCAACTGCAGATCGCACCGCCAATTTTCTCTTGTGGCCCGGTTTGACTTGTACGGCAGGCTTCATTACAGACGGCTTCACGTTCAACTTGGGCCTCACTGTCAAAAAGCAAAGAAAGACAA
This sequence comes from Phycis phycis, assembly GCA_900302335.1. Classification (NCBI taxonomy): domain Eukaryota; kingdom Metazoa; phylum Chordata; class Actinopteri; order Gadiformes; family Phycidae; genus Phycis; species Phycis phycis. Next base: position 6,963 of record OMKQ01055363.1, on the reverse strand, counting down.
CGATAAGGATGGTGCAGTGCAAAGCGTGCAATGCATTGTGTTGTGGCTATAGGAACATTAATATCACTGTCCCAGAGGAAATCGGGTACCTTTTATCTCCGTTTGTCCAGGTGATTTATCCTGAGGTGCCATTTTTTTGGTTTGTTTTATTTGCGTGAGCGCGGAACAGCTGTTGGGTCCCTGGGGAGTGGTGGTGCTGACGGCATCAGGACTCCGTGAGCCAGAGTCTGCCAGGGCAGGCTGCGGTGGCGAGGTGCATTCGGGGGCTGTGTGTGCAGTACCCGGGCTGTGCAAAGACGGCACAACGGCCTTCGATTTGAGGGAGATTCGTTTACGAACGGGGGGGCTCTGTTTTGCGGAAAGACCCTCCAAGGACTGTGCGGCGGAAGAGGATGGTGACGTGGCGGCTGGTGGGATATCTTGGCTTTTGATGGGGGACGTCTTCTTGAAGCAGGGGATGGGAGCGCGCTTCTGGGGAGGCTCTGTCGGAGTGCGGCCCGGGGAGGAGGAGGCCTGCTCCTCCATTTCCTGCTTGCGCAGACGTTTCTCGCGCATGATTTCCTCAAAGGTCTTAACCTTGACCCCGTTGCTGGAAGCTGCATTCACCTGAAAAGAAAAACCCACACCATGAATGGTTGACCGCAGCCTGTTGGTTTAACACAACCAGAACTGTGTTAAATCCCTTGCATCCAGCTGTTGAACCATACCTCGGCACCAGACGCAGTGGATGCAACAAGCTTCTCTTTAGCCTCAGGGTTTTTCTTAGTTTGAATGCCGCTTGATGGTGTTGAGGAATTCGCTGTACTGGCCACTATACAAATGGGAAATTAAGCAAATGTGGTCAAATGCCACAGGATAGAACTGCAACAATTGTTCATAATAATAATGATCATTTCATAAAAAGAATAGCAATTCATGGGAGCATTAGCAGCAGCACAGCTGTTTGTACCCTGAGGTTTCTTGATGCGTATGAGGCCGGGCTTCTTGGCTGCGTCTTCTTCAGCGTCTGCCCCGGGGCTCTTTGTGGCTTCAGCTTCCTTGGCACGTTGAGCCTGAAGTCGCGCAGCCTTCTCCCGCCGAATCTCCTCCAGTGTCTTGACCCTCAAGTCGTCCCCTGGATGTGACGATCGGCCCGGCACGCAAGCATCTGGCGGGCCCTGGGCCTTTGCTGTGGATCTCTCAGAGGCCTGGCTTGCTTTGCAAGGACTTGCAGCGTTGTCGGGCTTCTGCTGGTCTTCCACTCGCTTCTTCTTGGCGCGGACAGAAGGAAATGTCTTAACCTCAAGAGTGGAGGAATCATCAATCTGCCTCTTTGCAGCCTTTGGATCTTTAGAAAGGGTTCTGGCAGTTGCGGAGCCTGGGGCTGAAGCAGGGACGTGCTCCTTCTTGTTCTGGGATTTTGACGCCTTCTCTTGCCTAATTTCCTCCAAGGTTTTAATGCGAATCTGCTGGGGAGCTTCACTTGACTCCGATATGGTTTCCGGTTTTTGGACTAAGAAGGAAAGAAATGGAAGTACATCAGATTCAGATTGTACATGTACAAAAACAGGTACATAAATATACAGGATACAACGCAACACTACCTGGCCACGAGGGAGCCTCGTCATCTGCTTGAAAACCAAGTCTTTCTTTAACGGACTTGACGCCTATCAAAGAAATTTAAAAAAATCGGCATGAACAAAAAACAAGCAATGGCGAGTGAATGCACAGTAACAACAAGGTAAGCCAACAGTGATGTTCATGAATTACCGGTACATGTATGACTGACCATTTCTAAGGTAAGGCCCAACTTGCTCGTCATTCTCAACAACTCTTCCGAGGCGGTCAGCCAGACTACGTTTCAGTATTAACTGCCCTGCAACCGTAGCATCTACAAGTAACAAAACAAAAACTGTTGTACCACAAAACGACCAAATCTGATGAAATAAAACATTCCATCCTTCCTCCAACAGGAATTCATGAGAATTACCTTTGTTCAACATTCTCTTCCCAAGCCGATCAATGATGTCGGGTTTTCTTTCCATTTCTCCACAGTAAACTGGCTCTGTTGGAGAGAGGACCCAATTATGGTTATATGAAAGTTATTTAGGCGTTTATCTTTACCTATCCAAAATTGTTATTGTTAAAAAGTTTCCTACCCTCTTTGACTTGGAAGCCAACTGGGTGAATGCGGGAACGGGTGTTCTCTCTGTTGGCCTTCAGGTGGGACGCATCAGCACTCTGGACAGGATAACCAGCTTTCTTCATGCTAGCTTTCAGGGCCTTCCTCAGCCTGATCTCCTCCAGGGTGCTCACACCAAAGTTCAGCGCTATCGAGATATCCACATTAGGTCATGACCATCAAACATCTTTTCAAAACTCCAAGATTCTCCAATGTTGTACCTCTAAAATTGCAAAACATTTCACAAGCTAACTGCACTGCACGCGCTGGTTATGGAATACAGAATACAGAACGAAGAATACAACAGCGACGGATACATGACTGAATACAAGTCAATCTACGTGTATATTTCCCTGCCTGAATCGGAGCTGGGAAGATCCGTACAGCAGAATCGCATTTTTATCAACTGATCCGTTTTTCCCTTTCATTTTTCATGTTATTTTAATGACACAAAAATCGCATAGGATTACTGTACGGACATGGTAGCATTTGCCTCCACTCAGCTAGCAGAGTTTGAGTTTCCGAAGACACATGGCATTCATAGTATACAGTAGAGCTACTCATATCCCAAGGCCAATAGGTGGTTTATACATTGCACAACAATTGGGTGAAACTGCGCGGCAAGACTGTTGCTGTTCACCCAAAGATAGAGCCCACAAGGGCCGTTGGGGGTGACAGATCACCGTAATAGGAAAAGCATCGCTACCTGTTCTATTCATGTGCATTGTTATACCAACCCCTAATTATTAGTAATTATCGCAATTATCGTTTAAACGTTGAAATACCTGCTGAACACGTTCATAATCAAAACCCTTGAAAAGCCTTTACCCCCCATGCTATCCACAAGTGTGCCACCATGAAAAATGCAATCCTAGGGACAAACCCTGGACCATTTAAGATATAGTATCACAACCACTTAGTTTAAGATGTATTTGAACAATGTTATTGTTATTATTATTACTTTTATAAAATAAAAAATTTAATGAAGTATTTGAATACTGAATTGAAATTCGAATAGCAACCCAATGAACACATACTGAATATCAGGGCTCAGCACTATACATTACTGGTTACATGTTTTAAAAAAAACTTTGCATCGCATTGAATGCTTACAGTTCCATGATTTTGTGTAACTGTCTGACATGCAACTAAAAACGTTAGAGGACTGGAAAAATCCTGTTCAATGTAAAAGGGCCTTATTTTTGTCACTTTTAGGGTCATGTCTTCTGCTGAAGTCTTACTTGGAATGGAGGCTCCAGCCAATTTCCTGGGAGAGGTCAGTCTGGTACCATCTGGGCCAAACTTGCCATCCTCTCCCTCTTCTGAGAACTGGTCTGGAAACCACACACATGGATTAGGATTATAATTTTGTAATTCCAAATCAAAATCAAAAATCAGGTCACATGGGCAGCAAGTCTAAATAAACACACCGTCTTCATCCTCATCATCATCGGCGGGGTTGATGACCACTGGTGGGTGGGTGGGGCTTGGTACAGTCTCCTGAGTTTCTGCCTTGAGGACCCCTCTGAGCTGGGGATTGGCTACTGTAGGGAGAGGTGCAGGTGGAGGGGCTGGTTCTTCATGTTGCGGTTCCTCGGTCTTGGGAACTGAGAGAGGAAACAATTTCTAAATTATTTTCTTAGAAATGGACGCACCAATTAAAAGGAACCCAATTAGCAATCAACCGGAACACTTTTTCTCAGAAATTATTTTCTGACATAAAAATATATCTTGAATTCTTAATTGTCCATCCATCAGTGTGTATTCTAATAGTCCATGTGAAACCAGAGGCAAGGGTGGTTTTTAAGACACTAAGTATGAACCCAATAGTCAAGGCAGCCAATGCAGATTATGGTAACACATGAGAAACATAGAAAAATATATACTGATCAGAAAAACAAAAAAATGTTCACCTTTACTTGGTGGTACAAAGATGCCATCAATGAAACGTTGTTTTTCATGGTAGAAGACGCAGTGTGCCTTTTGGCAGCCAGCTGGTTGGTTTTCCCAATAACATGGAATCTCTTTCCTGTTTTTCTGTTTAGGTTGGAAAAGAGTAACAAGCATGTTATATCATTACGCAAGTTCAAATATCAGACGTTGGTATGCCCACACACAAGTTAAACCTTAAGTAGCTTGATCTTACCTGGATCTCCATGTGACGCAACTTGCAGGGCATACGGAAGCAGCGCCCCTCCTGCCACAGGTTGCAAACCGTCTCATTCCCCATGGCGGCCTCACAATGTCTGAACGGGCAGCTGTCTCCCTAAAGAACAGCAGGAGCTATCAATATACGAAAGTGTGCACTGCTTTGTTTTCCATTATATTTTGTATTTGGAGATTTGAGATTGGATATTTAAGTATTAGAAAAATATTATTCCCAATGCACAGATCACATACTTTGGTGCAGGTTGAGTAAAAGTAGAAGTAGCAGTCATCGCCGTGGTTGGTCATGTTCAGGCTGGCGGACTCCTTTGCAGGCGGATGTAATTGTTTTCCTCTTCAGCAGTGGGGTCAGTTATCTTCAGGACAACAGTAAATCCAACACTAGTCATTTTTCTGGCATGGAAGGTCAGACTTTAGAGCAAGCCCTTAGAGTACTTGAGTAAAAGGGCTAGATGTTTCAGGTTTTGGACCGTCTGCAACATTTACCTGACAAGGCTGAGAAACGGTCTCCCTTCTGGGTCTTCAGACAGGATGTCGCCTTGATGTTACGATGTCCTGAAGGAACACTTGATCCATGAGATAAGAGGGAGAAAGAGTGGGTGGGCTAGAGACACTTGTCGTCCTATGACACCCCTTCTGAGACCATCCGAGACACCTTTATCTCCGCCAGACTGCTAAACATTACTGATGGGTTGTGCAATGTCCATGTGTGTGGGTGTGTGATTTTTTTCTTTTCTTTTCTTTTTTTAATGGATGGAACTAAATGAAGAAATAGGTGAGGGCCAGAACTGCCAGGATCATTAAAAAAAACTCCTCTGGATGGGATCCAAGAATACTGGAAACGGGAGAGGCAAAAAACTTTTTTTTTTTTGAAAAACTCAAAGCAGAAAAACCTTCAGCCTCCTCTCAGGCTAGGGAATGGCAGGGGAAGGGTAGGTACATACTTGGTGGCATTGGGTATCCCTAACCTTGGTTAAATTCGGCCTTTGGTGATGGTTTTGGTGACTACAAAAGTTGAACAAAAATCTTCAGGGGAAGCTACTTTCACAGGGAAACTGTATCCAGATCCAGAGATCCCATCAAAGGGAGATGAAGCAGGTTTAAAAACCTATGAATAAGACAAACCCCCTCCCCAGGGAACTGAAAAGGGTGGTTATGAGGACAAACAATTTGCACATTATCAACATTGCCAATTTCCATATTAGGTACACCATAACAGTAGAAACATCTGGTTGTAACCTAGCGCTATTTAGAATGGGAAAGCCTCATATTAATCGATCTTTATTTTTTTTCATTTAAGAATAGTGATCTTTATATTTACCAATACTAGTTAACAGACCTATAGCAGATACATTTTTTATATTAACAAAATCCCCCAAAGTACATACTTCCATTTTTAACAAAGTTGTGTTGAAAATGTTACAGAAACATGTAACGATACTTCCCCCAACCAATCACGTACGTATCTAACGTTTCCATAGAGCAAACAATACTGGCAGAGATAATTTCCATAAATCGATTCTCAACAACTATCTGAGGAAAACATAAGGTTACTCTATTAGAAATCATGTCAACGTGCTAGCTTTTTGTTGACATAAAATCCGACTCTTACCGTCGGATACAGTTCGTGTAGTAGTAGTTCGCTAGTATGAAGCAAATATGGCCTATGTGTACTTGAACAACAAACTAAAGTTGAAAATACACCAGATTGTAGAAACCCCTTAAGAAGGCACATTGGATATTGCACTAAAGAAAGCTAGCTAGTGCTAAATGTGCGTCGAGGCCTAAAGTTAACGCTAGCTAAAATATACATTGAGCGAGTATATCTAAGATACAATGCAGATTCTTGATTAATCTCCAAATTTATAACACAGAAACGTGAGAAACATGTAAACAATGTGTTTTGTGTTAATTACCAGTATCAGATTAAAATATAAACCGTATATTCTAATGTAGAAATAGACCTGTCCGCGACTCCGTGTCCGCACTCGAACGTAAACAAAATGGCGACCGGAAACTTAAACACAAACGAAAGAAACACCCCTAAACCGTCGTCACCGTGGCCGTCACCCTATGGTCGTCACCGACGACCTCGCCACAACCAATGACCTACGAGGGAATGGAATCAGTTTAAAGGTGTAGCTTCTACAGTTTAGTGGCATCTAGTGGAACATATTTGGCAGAAATGGAATATAAAATATATACGTATGTTTAAGTATTGTATAATACCATGAACATAGGAGTCATTGTGCTTTTGTGTGTCTTAAAAAGAAGCCCGTATATCTGTATACCTACATATCTAGTGGGTCCTCTTCCGCCCTCCATTAATTACTTTTTGAGGTAGAGGATGGATGTTATGCAGGGTTCAGGGGACCTCTGAACAAGTACATCTTGAGTCTCTTCCGGAAGATGGGGAGTCACGCCACAGTCCTGACATCGGCAGGGAGCTCATTCTACTACTGCGGTGCCAAAACCATACTAGTCGACCGGTAATGATGATCCATTGTAATGACACCCCAAGACGCATTGAATGGAATACACTGTGAGAATATATGTTTCAAGCTGACTGAACCTATGTAATGTATGTAACCTCTATGACCCATTTGGATTTTTGATCAATCGGGGCATCTCTTCCT
>OMKQ01055362.1:0-12471 GCA_900302335.1 Phycis phycis | reverse complement strand
AAGGAGAATTTTACAAGCGGATGGAAGGCAAAAGGAGCAAGGCAGTAGGCGGAGTCAAAAGGCTCAATGTTATTCTGACGTCATCACTGCCAATCATAACTCAAGTTGCACGAATCGTGTGCCGATATTCACGTTATTCTTCTGGCTAAATATAGTTTGATATCATGCTGTGAGTTGTGGACATGGTTGTACTGTTGTATTTGCACTGAAGCACAGTTTTGCTATGAGACCGTTTGTGAGAGCCACGTGTCTGGGAACCCGGGATGTAACTCTGACAATTTGTGGGTATCGCTTCTCGGCCTTTTGGCCAAGATCAAGTGTAGTAGCTGTTCTTATCAGTTTAATATCTGATACGTCCCCTACCCGGGGACCATATATTAAATTGATTTTTGGAATCGGGAGCTGGAATAGGGGCTTGCTCCGTCCACTCCACGCATCGACCTGGTATTGCAGCATCTCCAGGAACGGTGCACACACCCCTAAGCTTGTAAAAAAGAACACATGATCTTCCTAATGTCTCCTACTGTATGTATTTCTTTGAAACATGACCTACCTGCACTCACATCGTGAAGATAGTGGGCATTGTATGTTGCTGTTCTAGAAGCTAATTGTACATTAATGGCCGTGTCTCAGTGTCTCAGAACTCTGAACGGCACAGTGCTGCTGGTGTGGCCAGTGTCTGTTACGTCCCTCCATGTTGGTGTTCATGAAACCTTACGTACAGTAAGCTCTTCTGGTCACATGACAGCCTTCAACAGGAGCTCTGATTGGATGACCGTGTTCACAACTAGTTACTGTGTCCCAGTGAGATTATTGTCCTTATGCAAGTTATTTGTTATCTGCCACCTCGGATGTGGCTGCCGGTAAAACTTCTCATGGCTCCTGTGTGTTATCCACAATGCCTTTTAGGGAGTGGAGGAGTGTGTGTAACCTTAAAGGTGAATGGTTTATGGTAGCATTTGCAAACCAATGCGTTTACCAATGTATTCAGATGTGTTCAACTATGTGCAACTGAGCTTGCTAAAACACACCAGTACATTCTTGCTGTACTGGAAGCTGCAGCATTTGCAGTCCTACGACTGCATTCCTACGACTCTTTCACAACAGTTTTTTACTTTTTGCCTTTAACAAGATGCTGGTGAAGGAGACTTATTTTTCCGAGGATGGCGTAGCAAATTGCATTTTGGTAAAGTTCTACATGCATAATTTGCTAATTTTAGCTGGTTAGAAATGGTTAAATGTAGGAATTAGGTTGGATATGGTTACATTTAGGATTAGATTAGAGGTGGTTAAATGTATGAATTAGGTTATAGCTGGTTACTTTCGCTATTTGGTTAGAGATGGTTACATTTAGGAATTTGTTGAGAGATGGTTACGTTTATGTATAAACAGGGTCACGAAGTACTCGGGTCCAAACACTGAGTGTTGCAAGTGTAGATGCATAAATAACAGGCGGAGTCGAGCTGTGTCTCTCAGTAACGTGTCTTCAAAAATTTCCCTATGGGAATTAATAAAGTATCTATCTATCTATCTATCTATCTATCTATCTATCTATCTATCTATCTATCTATCTATCTATCTATCTATTCATTCATTCATTCATTCATTCACCGGCTGTGCACATAACAGGCCTGCCATGCCATACATACGCGCCCCACCAGGGGGAGCTGTTGGCTGCATAACACCACCCCATAACATCTCCCTTGCTTTAGCAGAGTACAACACCAAACAACCTCGGAATAATGCAACGCAATAATTCAATATCAACCAGAACTTTCACAGAACAATAAAACAGAATAGTAGTTGATGTGAACATCACTCCTTCTGAACCCCCACGTGGTGCAGTTACCTCGAATATCCACAGCAGCGCAAGACCGACTGCAAACCTCGGAATGTTAGTTTTTATTTGCCTGTCGAGTGTTCTCATTAAACTAGTCCATTATATTCGCGTTCGCATTGTAAACTAATTGACAATGCACCTAAAGTCCACATGTATTGTACCGTTAATACAACTGTATGTTTGACAAGTTGTCTCTCGATTCCTGTTGGAGAACGGTATACCACGTGACCAGAACTAACCATGTCATTTTGATGTCTTTCATCCAGCTTTGTCTCAAAGTTATCCGTGAAGGTTCATGTGAAGTGCCGAATCCACGAATATGCTGATGTTGTTAGAAAGCTTTTCGTGTCAATAAATCGTTATTTTTTTATAGCACCGTCATTGAGAATGACAAGTAGGAACGCTACTCCCAACTCTAGACCATTCCTCTGCATCGCTTCTCGGCCTTTTGGCTAAGATCAAGTGTAGTATCTGTTCTTATCAGTTTAATATCTGATACGTCCCCTATCCGGGGACCATATATTAAATTGATTTTTGGAACTGGGAGATGGAATAGGGGCTTGCTCCATCCACTCCACGCATCGACCTGGTATTGCAGTACCTCCAGGAACGGTGCACCCCCTAAGCTTGTGAAAGTAGAAGTACCATTACACTAAGACTTGTTGTAATCTCGTTATCATGAATATAAATGGCTTCGGGCCGGCCAAAGTTGTCAATGCGGAATTTGGAAACATTCTATAATACCAAGAACACTAAATAGCATCTAAAGATGAGAGAACATATGATGTTAGGCTTTAAAAACCTGTAATGTCCACACAGACTAGAATCTGACTCCAGAAGGAAAACCCAACTCCTTTATTCTTTCCAGCAAACAAGGTCAAAGGCTTTTACTTCGTGACACACAAGCATGACCAGCTACCAGTCAAATAGTTACAGTTAAATCAATTAGCATGGGTGTCTTCCTCGAAGCCACATTATTGATATGTCGATCGTTGGCAAAGTAGTGTGTTACATACTTGAATGGAGCCCGAATTGTTATCGGCATAGCTGGCCATTATTGAGAGGAAATATGAAAATTGTGATTAGTATCCTTCAATAAAACTAAAGTAACCTGTACTGAATATATTTCAGAGAGGTACATCATGGCACAATAGAGCAGTTATATTCCAATCCATTGAATTACAAAATCAAAACTTGTGTTGAAGCATGTGGACACGAGGCTGTGTTCCTTTGCCCTGAATGAGAACTGTCGAGACAGTCGAAGTGCATTCGTTCTCCACCACAAAACAAAGATCACGTGTCATTCTCGATCATGATGAGAGGGTGTATCCAATGTCCAAGAAAAATACCACAAAATAAACATCATTATATCACTATCTTCAGATATGTACAGCTATAACCGTACTTAAAAATACTGCAATAAAAACACTTTAAGTAGTGGCTCACCAAAAACACGAATGGAGAAAAGCCAAGCGCCACGGTCCTCCATGACGGGTGTGGAATTACGGTAACAAACACACAGAAGACACCACCACGTCAACACAGATGTGGTGCTCGCTTAAAACTGCAGTAATGCAGTAAGGTGCGGTAAGGTGAGGCAGTTAGGTTTCCAGTGGACAGGGGGGTGGAGTGGGGTTCAAGTACAGGGGGAGTTCAGGGAACACGGTGGGCTCGGGCCCTGCGTGTCACTGGCCGACGGAGTTCTGAAGCGCCTCCTGGATGAACTGGAGGCTGCGCTTGTAGAGGAACGAGTCCTTCCTTTCCGGCTTGCAGATGTTCAGGTGGTCCGTGTCCACCTGGATGAGGTCCCCGATGCCAAGGTCTGGAGGGGGGGCAGAAGAAGAAGTGGCACACTTTGTGAAGGAAGAACGGCATCCCAGACCAGGGCAGCATCATCACGTCTAAAGAACGGACATGCGCACAACGGAATGCAACCTGTAGAATGCTGCACGGGGGACATCCAACGTGACCATGAAGACCTGGTGATCCTTTGTTTAAGCAGTACTTAGGCTCCTGAAAACAAGTTGCCTACCCTGGCTTTAACACGCGCCTGAACCATCACTCACCGGCTGACTGTGGGGGCACCACCAGAAGCTTGATCATGGGGCCAATGGTGGTGGGCAGCGTCTCGGTGAAGCTCAGCACCTTGTACTCCCTCTCCTTGGCCATGTTCAGGAAGTTCTCATTGAGGGCGCACAGTGCCGGCGAGTCTGCACGCGTCGCGGCACACAGGAGGGCGCCGCGCGTTATACGTCATGGGATTATGCTTCAAGTAATTAAATTATGGTCGAAAGGCAGAAAAATACATGGAATAGAAATGCAACAGTGAAACAACAACAAGTCAAGTTACTTCTCAGGTGGTGTGTGCACCACCCGAACAGACCCCTCGGAGACCCACCCACCTTTACAGAGCTCCCGCACCTCCACGGAGGGGAAGAGGAGGTAGCGCACATTGACCGAGTACTCGGCCATGTAGGTGCCCCGGTGGGGCACGCTGTAGAACACCATGCCCTTGGTGTTCCTCAGCAGCCCCTGCATGTCCGGGTCCTCCGCCGCGTCCAGCAGCATCTTCTTCACTAGCAGGCCTGGCGAACAGAGGAAGAGGAGGAAGAGAGGGATGAAGTTGAGATGGAAGCCTGTTCGTGCCAATGGAGGATTTCTACCCACTAGAGCTTTCAACTTTGTTATGTTATACAGGAATCCACTGCAAACGTTTAACCCCGTTTCACATTGTAATCAGGGCACACTTGTAAACATGGATGCCAGTTCTTTTTCCTGACTAAACAAAGATTGGCTGATTTGAAATGTGATGCTCTGCCTTTCTCTCTCCCCCTCAGTGGGTGAGGACGTCCCAGGATTTTCCCAGAAAGCCCGGAAACGTCAACAGTAGTGAAGTCTAGGCGTGTGCGCGGCTTCCTGAATATAGCCGACTTTCACATCGGCCCTGGGTTGCGGCGTGTGGATGCCTGGTTCTTACCCCCCATGCTGTGTGCAACCCACACCACCGGTCTCTCCCCCACCCCGGCCGACTTCAGCTTGCTCAGCAGCTCGCGACTTCTGAAGGCCAGAGACTTCCTGCAGAGACACACCCGCATGGTTCCTTAATTTAATGGGTCACGTGGTGCGGGCGACGTACGGAAAAAAATCACGCAATTATGCGTCATCGTCCTGGATGTTGCAGACTTTTATGCAGACATCATCCATATTGAATCAGGCGGCCCTCACCTCTGATTCTCCGCGGGACATTTGGCCTTCCAGTCACTGAGGTGGGAGTCGTACTCCACTGAAAGCACCCTGAGGTTTGGACAATCTGCAGCCAACCACGACTGGCCCAGCGAACGCAAGAAGGGATGTTTAGAGGAATGCTAATTATAATGCAGACATAGATACAAATGAAATCATGCCATCGGAGCGATGGCATTAGGAACACACAAGCACAGACACATTTTTGTGCCATTCCCAATACAAACCGTTACGATTCGTAACGGATCCACAGACACATCTTTCCCCATCAAGGCAAAAAACGGTGCAGAACATAAATACAGAAATCAAGGGAGAGGACCTACTTGAGGCCAGCACTCTGTGTAGTCCTCCTTACTTCCCGCCTCATCCTTGGAGCCGTCGCAGTCCTTCTGCCGCCACGTCTTAAACGCCGCCCCCAGGAGCCCGTGCACAAACAGCACGTCCGCTTTGATTGGCTGGCTGTGTGGCGGCCATGATTGACAATCCATTAGAAAGCACCCGAGTGTCACTCAAAAAATAGGGGAACTCTGGTGATGATTGGTGGTCATCCTATGCAGATGTAACACCTAGAGCTGCTTAGGGCTCACTTAGGGTTCCAGTGTCAACACTGTGGAGGGCGGAGACAAAAGACTAGCTTTCAGACGTGTCATGGCCGCTCACCCGCTGCGCGTCTGCGGGTGGAGGATGTAGACGCCGTCTTGGTATTTCTCCTTCACCGTTTCCCGATCCAGGTTGGCCAGTGCCCGGGCCGCGTGGGACGCCTGCATCACATGCGGCGACTGCATCATGTCAGCCAGCACAGACACCCAGCCTGAGAGTATCAACACGCGGGCATGCGTTCAGAGACCAGCCCCGCCCCAAGTGACCGGCGGTAAGCAAATACACATGTACATGCTTTGAGGATTTTGATTCTTTGTTGACAGTGGCTATGTCGAGATGTAAGTCAGCCATGATTTTTGGGACCCTAAGTCTTTGTTGGCGTGTCCTCACCGGACCGCACGATGGCCTGGTGGACGTGTTCGTTGAGCGCCAGGTTCCCGACGATGCGCGCGATGTTCCTCTGGATCTTCAGGGAGTCCCGGCGGAGCTGGTAGACCCTCTGCAGAAGCTGCAGACCCCCGTGGGCCACGATTTGGTCGCAGTGACTCTGGACCTGGAGACCCCGGTCAGTAAACGGGAGGGAGAGAGTCGAGAGTGGAGAATGGTTGCTTGGGATGTGTTTTAGTTTTGGATATTTTTTGTCTTGGTTTGACTCTCAAGACTTAAGACTCACTTGTTCAGAGTTCACCTGAACCCTGCATAACATCTATCCTCTACCTCTATTGATAAAAAATATATATATATTTTTAAAAACCTGCTCTTGTATGTTGTACGTATTGGCACTTTATAATCGCTCTTCGTAACTTGGCACTTAGTCAGAGATGTTGTACACTAGCAATGGTTAATCTAGCACTTGAAATGCTTGAAACTTGTTCTGGTGACTTTCTTACTGTATTAGCAGCAATGAAATGTTTCACCTTCTTATGACAAATGTAAGTTGCTTTGGATAAAAGCATCTGCTAAATGCCCTAAATGTAAATGTTAATGTACTCTACACGTGTGTTATGGTAAGACGTGCTGGCAGACTTCCTTTTGACCAATTGTGATTAATGTGATGTGATGACCTGTGATTACCTTAGAATGCTGCACCAGTGCCTGAAGGCAGAAGGACTCCACCTTCTCCGAGGGAACCGAGGTAAGGCTCTGGGCATAGGGTAGACCGTTACCACCGAAACACCACAGACCGCCCTGTATCGTTAAATAAATACATATAGTCCCTTCTTTTCACTTGAGTTCTCTCTAAATTAACATCCATCACAGCAGTGGTTCCCAACCTATTTAGTGACCCGTTCTAGCTCCAAAAATGTTTGCACCCCAACTTTAACTTTTGTGCGTCTGCTTCCACACAAATCGCTTTTACTCAAACCACGTTTGCTGGGAATATAAAGGACCCAGTGAACGTGATCCACCCCACACTAAGTGATTTGCTCGTTGCTATGAATCATTAGGCAGCCAGTCCGTATACACAGGATGTCCGTGAGACCTTTTTAAAATAAATCGTTTGCCAAAATGGATCGTTATTATATATATTATTATATTATTATACAATTATCCGCAGCTTATGTCAGCAATCTCCTGTGACAGCTTATGCATACCAGGGGAACCCCCCCCAAGTGGGTTGCCGACCTCAAGGGTGGAAACCACTGAGTTCGAGGGGGTCCGTGTGCAGGGGTCCTACCCGTTGTGCTGCCAGCGACTGGCTGCTCTCCCTCAGGGCAAGCGAGGTGAAGTACTGAACACACTGGTCCACCTCAGACTGCGGAAGAGATGCCAGCAGCTGCCTCAGCTCATCCTCCACGGAGAAGCCCTGGAAGAGACGGTCAGGCCTCGCCCATTTAGCCATCAGACTACAGAGAACGCAGTGACGGGCAAAGTAAGACGACGGTCGATAGGGCTGAATAATGAATGACACATTTAACAGAGTGTGGTTAACAAAAGCAGTACAGGGCTTGTACATCAGGAAGCATCATGGGAGTTTATGTTGGTGATACTCCACTACATTTTGAGAGGTCACAAGAGAGATGTAGTGCAGTAAAATCTAATGAAACGAATGAAAACTTGGCTTTGCCTCGCTGCGCATCACAACGCTGACGCCGTTTCAAACACAACAATGTCGCCCCATGAGGAAAGATTCGTTCCAATGCTTCTAAAATGGCGCCGATCATTGTGAGTTGATGTCATGATGTTCAAGCCCTATTTACCACGGTGCACTTCTTCTTTAAAAACAAGAGAATCTGAGGTGAATAAACGTACATCCTCACTTTCTGGAAGCACGGGGGGAGCGAGGAAGAAGCGCCGGTCCACATGGGGGGTCCGGGCCAAGCCCACGGCCGCACGGTGGTCTAGAGCCTGGGCGGCCGTCTGGTACTGGTAGTCTGTGTGACGGAACCGCGATATGGACCAATCACAAGCCCGCCTCACTCTAGACGGAACCCTGACTCCATTACCATTTTTTCAGGATCATGCTAATAACCCAATAACACTTTCAGTATCGCGTGCGGCGTCGCTTTGCCGGCGTTTCCTGACCGTGCCAGTGGTGGTTGTCAGCCAGCTCCTGGACCGCTTGGAGCCTCGCGGCCTTGGAGGACGAGCACGTCCTCTTCAGCAGGACCCACAGCGCCAGCTCGTGGGGGTCCACGTCCAGGTGGCTGAAGTGTTCTGGGGGTACAGAGAGGTGCAGGTGCAGAAACCAACACACTCGGGGTCTGACTTTGAATGACGTCAATGCTAAGATTACAGTACGTTTATTTAGCAGACGCTCGTGTCCGAGGCCACTTACAGTAAGTGCTTTCGACAATGACGATATACCCCAAAAGAAGAAGTGGGAAGAAGTTCACACAAAAGCCAAGCGACTGCTGTTAAGTGTTACATTACAGAAACGAGAGATAGCGACACATTTTTACTTTCACCACGATGCACGGATTTCTTTTCAGCCTGTGTGTTAATGAAACCGTGCTTTATTAATCTAAGCTAACCTAATTCTACTCCAATTACATCTACCACAGAGGTCACACAGTGAATGGTGGCAAACCTTGTGTCTCCAGTTGGGCAGCTAGACAACGATGGGGAAAGGTGAAAGGTTGAATCATGAGTGGACTGTGGTGTTAATTCCCGCAATCATCGGCTGGTGACGCCCGGCTGAATTAGGTTGGTGAGGGTAGAATGAACCCTTTTAACCCCAGGGAAAATGACCTGATACTGAAGGACATGCTTTTTCTGTTCTACATCCCCTCTGGAGCTCACAGCCAGACGGCCAGATGTTTCCTCTGACGTGAACATGTCATGAAAGAAAACAACATCCCAAGCTATTTTTTGGGGGGTGATGAAGCTTGTTGAGGTGACCCAGCTACACTCTTTCAAGGACACGTTAATACCGTGATGTGAAACCCAGTTCTGCTTTTCAAGTGAGTTTAAAGTGTGAGTGCATTGGCGGTTACTGTGAGAAGGGCTTGTTTCCTACCATCTAATGGTCGCAGCAGGATCCTGGATGAGATTTCCATAAACCTTCTGGCTACTTTATGAAGCTCTCTCCTGGTTTTTTGGGTTATCTCTTAAAACAAACAGAGAGAGGGAGAACATATTACATTGGGCTACAGCTGTGGATGAAGTTGAAAGTTATCTTGCCAGGTTATGCATTTCATTATTATAATAAGAAATGTACGGAGAGATGACAAACTGGATGGCTTTGAATTGGATGGTAATACTGTGGTTAGCGTACAGCAGAGGCTGGCAAGTCTTTCCGTTTGATAACAACACAGGCCTCGAGGTTGGAAGTGAGTTTAGAGAGCACTGAACAGACATGCTTGTGTACGTCAGGAGGAAATGAGCACGAGAGGAAGTGAAAATGAGGACACTGGACACCTGGACGTGACCATCTGAATCATGTTCAGATGGTGATTACATTAATACCCGAGGACTAACGTAACATTAGTAACATCAGGTGTTAGTTTCAAATCAATCAAAACAGTATATTACTGAGAATAATTATACCTTTAATATGGCGTATGTGCACCGTGACATGAAACTAATATTTATACATGATCCAAGAAAAAAAATCTATAACACATTATATTTCACATAAAACAAGTAAAACAGACTACCTTTAGCAATGTTCTCTCTTTCATTCGAAAGATTGGTCTTCAGATAAATGAAGGACTGGTATTTCTCCTGTTGAGCTGCCTGCGTGTCAATGGACAAAGCCTTGTCCAGCGCCACCAACTCGTACGTGACAAACACACAGCCACTAGGGGGCGAGAACAGTCATCATGTGGACAGCAGAGGTGGCATCAGTCGGCACAAGACGACACAACGATAACACAACGATCCAGGGACGCGACAGAGATCCGACTTACCCCAAGACCACCGCGCTTGTCACCTTAGCAATCTTCTCTGAGCATGGGCAAACACAAAAAACTGTTAAGACGTGACCGTCAAAACAATCACCATACAGTATAGTTTGACCCCGGGTCCAGTAGCGTGAAGTGGGGTTGAAGAAGAGCACTACAGCACAACACAGCCGATGTGAATTATTAATGAGGAACACGTACTTATGTGCTTCCACGGGAGGACTCTCCGTGCCCCTGACCCCGTGGTACTGAGTCGCCGACAGTGGATCATGCGGAGGGCAGCCCCCGACATGGTCAACCGGCATGTAGGGTCTGGACCCAGAACGTGTCCAACAGCCCGATATCACTACAAACAACAACAACAACAACAACAATAAACGAGATTGGCCAGAGGGGACTTTGGTTACCTCAGGGTCATTAGGAGACGCAAGGGGACGTGTTACACACGAAAATAGATAGGCCTATGGCTATCTATAGGTGGTTATAGGTGGTTACAAGTGGTTACAGGGCACAGCTTCTTAGAAGAGGATATACACTATCTGGTACAACTATCTGCATTTTCGACCTCATGCGAATCACACTGAATACATAAAAGTGGTGAAGGAACAACAAAAGGCTTTGTTATTGTAACATGTAAATTTGCACAAACAGTTTGTGGGCAGGACCACAATAGAGTTGTGAAAACATGCACACCAATTTTTTAATTCCTAATTAATCAGCATTCATATGGACCACATCTGGAGCGGCCAGCTTCCTCTCATGTCACTGAACTGATACGGTCAGAGGTCATCCCCAGGACCAGCTAACACTTTGACAACAATGAATAACGCAGCGACATAGACCCATGGATATAGACAATATAACGTTTAACGCCTAAAACGCTGTTATTAGTACTTAACAGTGAACCGAAAGCGCATGTTGTGATGACGGCATCACCTGTCACCACCACAACACGATCCCCACATACACACACGGCGAGCCAGAGTAGGCTAATGCTAACCTCGCTTAGCTTCGTGTTTCTGGTGCAGCGTTCACTTACGGACTGTGCCGAATGCAGCGCAGTCTTCTTCACGCCGTTAGACAACACGAATGCCCGGTGAGCAGGGTGTACAGAGGACCCGTGGCGTGGTCGTACAGGCGTGGCGAGCCGCGTCCTCCGCTACCGCACCTAACCACCGCCGCGGCGCGTTCAAGACAACTCGGAACGCGGAACTCCCGACTTCCGACTTCATAAAGTACACCGGGGCGCCACGCCGATGACCGCCTCCGTTAGGAAGCTTGGGAATGGTATATTCATGGTGTTTTGGTAATTGTTTTTACGCGTGCAATTATTCGTGCATTATTATGGTGGGGGTTGCATGATGCACCCCGATGTACAAACCCTATATATTATATTTAACCCCAAGGAAAAAACATGGATGCCCGAAGCCTTCGGCATATTGTGGCTCTTTGCTGAATACAGAAATTATATGCAGCAGCTCTTTATTTATTTATTCTGAGGAGGTCGTTTTTTCCGAGTTGTCTGCAACGCAGCCGCTAGTTTATCAACACACCATTATGCAACACACCTGTCCCACAACTCATACGTCATATGCGTAAGAGTGAGCGCCAAGCAACGACGAGTTGTTTTTAAAGAAGCCGCACGCACGCGCGCGCTCGCACACACACACACACACACACACACACACACACACACACACTTCTGTTATCTCTCACACAAATGCAGTATGTAGTTGGCATACAAACTCATATCATATCTGCAAGATGTAAAATATTTTAATGTATAAAGTTTGGAAAGTAGTTTACAAAAACAGTGCCCTGCTTGCACTATTGTTGATCTTTCATTAAGTTAAATATCATAAACACAAGGGTCATAGTATCATGCCACATTAGTATATGATGCTATGCTTGTTCTGTTTTGCTCTATACATGTGCAAAGATTGTCACTTTCAAGACATTGTCGTCATTTCAATCACATTTAAATCGATAGAGTGGCACATTCAGCAAAAAGCTTAATATGAATGTACTCTTCATCTTAAATGCCCAGAGACATTAATCTATAGCATTATAGATTTGTATGCATACGTATGAGCAGTAATTCATCTATCATACAAAACCTAAAAAAGCTAAAGATACTTTATGTCCAAACCAACCAGAATATGATCACTTTGATCAATCCTGGTCACTTGTTTATTCAGTCATAATCACTTATTTATGTCCAGCACTATAATGCAGTGCTGGACATATGAAAGTCTTTCACTTTGCGTTTCTTAGTTCCAGTTACACCCTTTCTAGGTTGCGTCGTCTTCCCCATCGAATATTCCATCATCAGTTGTTAAGTCCATCAGCAGCGTCCACCCACAGACAGTCTCACTCTCGCCGTCTTCCCGGTTGGTTCTCAGGTGCGCGTTTCCTGATAAGCCCTGACGACGCTTTCGTAGG
>OMKQ01055358.1:0-13628 GCA_900302335.1 Phycis phycis | reverse complement strand
AGTAAATCTTCATTGTAAGCCAATCAAAGGTAGAGTTGGGCGGGTGTTGTAGACACAATTGTGGTCGCAATTGTGGTCGCACACGACACAAGTGAACGAGTGAACGATCAATAACAGGAATGAGTAGTATAGCCATTATTTTCCTGAAATGAATGGAAAGAATGTATACGTTAAATGCACATAATGCCCATGACATATGTGCTTCATGTTCATTGCAGTTTTCAGTTATATTGAAAGCATTTCATATTGTTAAACTGTTTCCCTTTGCAATTTAGAAAATACTTGGAAGTACAGAATGTCTACCAGTTGTCAGTTATTTAACAGTTTGACTTATTTTATATTTTGTATATATTTATTATATTATATTATTTTTGGTACATTACTTAACAAGCATAATTTAATTTTGATATATTTGATGGCCAGTTGTGGCCTGTTGAGGTGCAATAAATATTGTAAAACATCTATTGTGTAATTTTTATTGATCCACTATATAAACATAGTAACTGATATCGATATATAACGATGCATACAATTTGATTGGTAGCTAGACTCACTTCATCCCACAGCAACATTAAAATAGTTTGGATTTGTGTACACTGTTTCTGTTAGTAATTTATTGTATTTAGTGTCCATTTCAGCATAAAGGGGCATTTAGCAGACACTTTTATCCAAAGCAACTTCCAATCAGTACATTTGTGTTCATTTCATTATAATAATCATATTTATCAAAAATAATTGAACATGCACGTGAATTTTAAGTTCTTTCAAAGAGGGTTGGAGGTGGGGTCCAAATTCTTTGACACATTTGAGCATTTAAAAATTACTTGAAAGTTATTTTCCCTTGTAACTAGTTACTTTCATAATTTGCAACTCAGTAACCAATTCATTTTTTAAAGTAACGTTCCCAACACTGCTTAATATAGACCCAACGCTACCAATGAAAATAAAATTAGGCTTGCCACTTAGCCAATCTAATTTAGTTGGTTTCATTTTCAACCAAATCAAAAGTACTCCACCTTTGTAATTACTTCCATCGTCATTTAGAAAGAAAGGTGGTTTTATCTGTACCCAACTCATTACCAATCATTTGGTTGAAGTAATTATACAATTACAATACATTTTCTTCCAAAACAAATAACTTTATTTCTCTTTTGAGGTTTCACTTCATACAGAAAATCATGTAATCAAGAAATTACCCAAGAGTTTCAAAAAGTATACTAACGTCAATGCAGCCATGAAATTTCAAACCAGTCCAATATCTTGATGGATAGAATCCAGAGGAGCTTCTGGATTGTTGATGGGTTTCCATGAGATAACCACAATAGCAGTTCGTAAAAGTGAACGTGTAAAGATTTAAAACTTGCTTCCTTGTTCTGTGTGTTGTTCTGTGTGCCGTCGTAAGAGCTGCTCATACACACATTCCCTATCATACAAACAAAAACCTGATCTCTGAATCAGGTTGTTTCTGAATAATGAATCCACTTTTTTTTTTTAAACCCCAATATGGGTCAATTAGGAACTGAAAAGGAAC
This sequence comes from Phycis phycis, assembly GCA_900302335.1. Lineage (NCBI taxonomy): Eukaryota > Metazoa > Chordata > Actinopteri > Gadiformes > Phycidae > Phycis > Phycis phycis. The sequence goes on along the minus strand of OMKQ01055358.1, from coordinate 12,097 downwards.
AAACAATTAAGCCCCAAAATCTGTACCCTCAATCCCAATCCCAATCCCTTCATTCCCCAAACCCAGTAGTGTCTTCAGTTTTTCTTGGACTTTGGTGAGTCATACTTCCGCTTGCTGGAGTACCAGAGGAGAAGGGGGATGCCAATTGAGGGGAGGGTCATCACGCCGAATGCAGCCCAGTCCAGCTAAAGAATGTGCAAACACCAGAAGACATTGGAGCTAAACGTTTATGGGTAGCAGCAGAATTGATAAAAAGGCATCCAAAAAAGCTTACATAATGAGGTGAGAAGCGTCTATCAAACTCCCTCTGAGCCAGAATCCCTCCCTGTCCTGGGGCACTGGTGTAGCCAACCTGTGAGGGAAGAGAACACAGTCAAATTGATATTGGGTTAAAGACCAACCCTAAAACATATAGTAGCACAGGAACACATTTAGACATTTTAATCCAATGGCCATTTCTGGTTTAGTTTTAATTGGTGTAATGTTCTGATGGTTTGTTTTTCAGTTTGATTCGCCTAGAACAAGAATTCACCACACTAACATAATTTGTATGTTAGAGTGTCTGTCACTAAGGAGGAAAGGGGTATGGAAGACGTCACAAAAAAGCAAAGCGTTGAATGTCATGTTTACATGAATATCATATATTCAGAGTATCGGTTTTGCAGAGGTTGAAAGTTAACTTTTTCAAACCTGATTTTTCACGCACATATAAAATACCTGTGAAATACTGTGGCTGCGACAGCCGTGGTGCTCATATCAAAATCTTAAAGGAAAAAAAAAAGTTTGTTGTGGCTACAGCCAAAAGAGCATACTGACCACATCAGTGATTGACAGGTCATTTCCACACAGGACTAGATCATTCCTATTATACATCCATGGACCAGATGTCACCAGGCAGAGACAAGAAAACAAGTGAATCTAGTTTCATTTTGCACCCATGCATGGCAAAATATTGCAGTAAAGCCTAAACTACATCCTAATGCTATTACTTTTTTAAATTTACTTTTTGGAGAGAAAACCTTCAAAGAAAATGGCAACGCAAGCACAGAAAACGTTGCTGTAAAACAAAACATGACGAGTCCTATTAGTGTGCCCCTGATATTCTACAATTACACCTCACTGGAACCTGGCTGCGCCGATTTTGCCATCATCTGACTTGGTGGTGATCAATGGTCAATGCAAAATTTAATAACCGCCACAACTGCCATTGACCCATACATTTATGCGTCAAACTCCTCTTCTTCCCTCAACATATGCACTGTGTTCAGACGCCACACTCACCATTCCAAAGCAGGAGGGAGGATAGCAGTGCTTGGGTAGTACATTTGGCTTGCTGGTTCTCTACAAGGCTTGGGAAAAGCCTACTTGTTGCCTTACCTTCATAGCAAATTTCTAATCTCCAATTTGAAAACATTCTATAGACGTCAGCAGTGAACATATTAGAAAGATTATATCCTAAATAATGTGTAGGTGGGAGGTTAGGTTGCTAAAGAGCCGGTGGAAGCCACTGCTGCAGAATGAGTCTTTATCAAGTAATTGATTTAAGCGTTATTTTAATAACGCTTAAAGCAAAAGTTACAATATCATCTACCATTGTTGCGTGGATGCCAGTGGCTTTCGGATCCACACACCCTGGTCCGAGTCCGACTCAGGAATGATCACCTAGGGCGCCACCTGCAGGGGGGGCACCAATTGGGTGTCTGCCCCCATATATATTTGTGGGAGCAGGCATAACTCCCTGTTTATGTTGGCAGTTGCCAATTCTCGACTTCATCTTATTATCTGTGAGATGAAGCTGAGCTGGTGGGTGAGGGGCCAGCTATGGACAATCTATGTACCATGGTAGAGCTTCAATGTAGCCTAAAAGTTCGAAGACACACGGTTTCCACAGTATGAGAGTGGACTAATTCCAATTGTCACAAAGCAAATAGGTGGTTTGAGCATTGTGCAAAGTTTTTTGCACAATTTCATGGGAGGAAGAATTTGATGGTTTCCCCAAACCCGATGAGATACCATAATTGGTCAAATATAAGCAGAGTGGTCTAAAATCTAAATTGTCTCATAAAGAGGTAGGTGCAGTCAACCAGAATGCATATTCTCCCTGACGAAAAAATTGAGCTCACCACAACTTGTCCTCCCTCCTGGGCCAGGTAGCTCACAGATGCCGATGTGAAGTTGAAGTAGCCAGCTTTCAAGGGGCGCAACACCACAGTGTGAGAGACGTTGCTAGCTCTGGGATTCCAAGAGTTAAGGTTGCAACACTGTCAGTGTGTAAAATGTGTCATGTAAAAAATACAATATTATTACACGGAATAGTAATGAATTACCATTTACAATTGACTAGAACTTTTGACTATGAAGCCGGAAGAATAATGTTCAGGCATTACAGATTAAATTACTTCTGGTTTCTATTTTTGCTTATTCTACCACTACAAAGCAACTGTGGCAAAGACGAGAAACATTAATGATTCTTACAAGAATAACAAAAACACTACAAATCCTGTTAATGTTGTAACCATGGCCATCTTAGACAGTAATTTAATGGATACGGTGCAATCCGGTCCCATTTGACGTTCAGCATCCCAGAGACAATCCCGAAATCTTCAGGTGGGAAAGAATCGTCGGACAGCTCGACCTCCAGTGCAGCACTAGAGAGATACACAATCACAGGACTAACATGAGATATGTAGCCATAACTAGTACAGTATTAGAAAATGGTGAAAGTCAGGTTTGTTAAAAACCAAGTCAAATAACACAAACATTGGATAATTAGACACGGGAGTGCAACACACCTTACAATAATTATTTACATATACTCACTCACTAAATTGGTTGGAGATGGGGGGATGGGGTGGGGGTTAGACTATTTCATACATTTCATTCTTGGGGGGAGGGGGAGAAGTAAAGTTGTGGATAAGCCAACCCTAACCCGTAGGTAAAAGGTACTGGGTTTGATCCCCAATGTTCCAAGGCTTAAGGAGTAAGATTCAGAACCCCCACCTGAACATAACTGCAGGTGGATAAAGGCATAGCATAAAATACTAAATGGAGATATTGAATAGAAGTGAAGATTGATACATGTATTTTGTCCAACAATAAACAGGCCGGAGGCATGCTTTGTAGCAGCATCAGTTCAAAAGGGCAAGAAAATGTTTCTTCTTATCCAGTAAAAATCTCGACATTCTAATCCGTAACGCTGTTTGGAACACAAACTAATGAGGTACGCCGGTGGAATATGTACCGACATTGTTACCTTGTGCCAACATTGTAAATGTTATACTGTAGAGTAAGATCTCTGCCCTCTACAGCATAGCGGTTCAGCAGCGACTTAGATGCCAGAAGTCGGGCTCCCTCTTCTCCTGTCCCAAGGCCAAACACGGCCAGCAGAACAAAAATGCAGTGTGTATTCATCTGAAATATGAAACTCATCTGTAAATGGATGACATTTAGCTATTTTGTAAAAGACGGGATTCAATAGATTAACATTATAGCCATGCAAACAGTCAGACAGCCAAATGTGCTCAAAACACAAATGCAACATTACCCACGTCGATTAATCTGAATCGACCTGTAAACTGGGATGACTACGTGTACAAGCTTACCAGGGAACTCAAGTTAACCAGTAAATATTTTGAAATACTGTGAAGTGTAACTGCCAAACTGAATACAATCTCAACGAAAAGCACGACTGGGATTATTGTTAATTATTATCAATGTACGTAGTAAACTACAAGCTTTGTCGTTACGCTTACGTGTACAATACTGGCCTGCATTAACTGGTATGATCTCTTTCAGAATTCAGAACACATAATACACAACATTGTTCGGATATATATTGCTGTTCATCAAATTGTCCCACTGCCATATTGTTAACATTTAAACCACAGTCTAACACATTATATTCAACCATACTTAGTGAAACATACCGTTAACGAAAGCTCTCCCTTTCAGTCCAACCAGAGAAGAACTAACTTGCGCATGCTTAGACCGTTCCATGCCCTGTTTAGGGTGACGTGGAAAACTCAAGAATGTGTCCAAGGCCAAAACAGCGCCCCTAGTGATTTGGAGATGTGATTGTCACACCACAATGACAATTTAGTAATAGTCATCAATGGGAAGACCTTTGGTTCAAGGGTTCAAATCTATTGTCACATACCAGATAACAACGTACATGATTACCAGCAGTGAAAGTCAACTTGCATAATAAAAATAAAATAGAATAAAAGAGAACAGCTTTTTCTTATAATAGTAAAATAGTAAAACATGTGGCAGAGTGGCAAATCTAAATATCTGAACCTGAAGATTTCATTCAAACTGTATTATAATTCTGTATAGTTATGTAGTTGAGTAGTTATGTATTTTTCATTTTTATAAACTTCATACTTTTTTTGATATTTGCGATTAGAAATGCCAAAAAGTTCCATAGAGATAACATTGAGCCTAGCTTTCCATTGTTACATTTTACTCCACTAATTGCTTTTCAGCTGTCAGCTGGGCATATCTCAGTGGGTAGAGCATGTGGTTCACAACCAGAGGGTTGGCGGTTCGATCCCCAACTCAAATACATTTATCTCAATGATTACGAGCATTCCTATGCACAAGTATGGAATTACATTTTCCTCTTGTTGTTGAATTAATGTAACTGTGTATATGCATAACTGTTTAGCTGGAAGTATTTAGGTCTCCCATGTTCCTACAACAACAAATAGGCTAGATAGTCGATTTACCAGCCTATAGAGCCCCATTGTGAACCCGGAAATGTTGAGTACATCAAAGTTTTGTGTTAGAAATGTACAGTATGGGTCCGCAGCATTAAGAAACTGCTGGATGCTATTTATGCTACTTGCATATTTAGCATTTTTTGCATTAATTTGCATAATCGCCTATATGGGCAACATTTCAGCAACTGCTTGGCCGATTTGGACAATATTGGAGTGGTTTTGGGGGTTATTGAGGCCTCAGGCCTGAATCCATTTCTGACATTTTCAAAATTCATGCATCAAGCAAGCATCAAGCATCAATCAAGCATCAATGCATCAAGCAAGGGAAGGGAGTAGGAGGCATCTCCACCAACCCCGAGCAGGTCGCGGCGTGGATCCAATCTTTTGGCATCTGCTCCCATCTCTCCAAGTCATTGGATGAGATGTACGATGATGCTGAAGCATGGGAAAAGACAATGAAGCCCAACTGACACAAAGAAGAGGGAAAAGGATGGCGGGATTTGGACGCAGAGGACCGGGCTAAACTCTTGAGAGTGCTATGGGAAAACTCTCACCCACTCAGCACAGAGACTACGACCCTCTACCATATCATACATCACCAGGTGGCGGGTGGGAAGGTGAATGTGCAAGATGCATTGAAGGTCGGGCAGGACACTGTTCTCTTTATCGCTTCCTGGGGGATTTCATGCACCAATCTCAAATAAGATGGTGAATTGATGAAATTCAATGAAATTCAAGACAAAAGGGGTGAAGGTCAATGGGAAGATCATATGTGACCTTGGGGCGTTGTTTGCTCGGCCGCTGGTGGTGGGAAGCAAGAGAAGAATAGAGCTCTCTACCCTCTTTAACTATGAGCTCGGCCCGGTCCCTACATCCATCATCGATGAGTATGGATGCCTCAGAAAGGGTAACAAGTCTGTGATTGTTCAGCGTCTTGGAATCCTTGTTCCCAATCCCCACCCACCAGACGTTGTACTCGTTGATGCATCACAGCTCATCTACCACGTGGCGTGGCCATCGTCAGGCATTGTGGCTGACCTCGCAGGCAACATGGGGCGCCAGCTTGTCGCTACATCACCCAAACACTTGTTATCTTTGACCGGTATGAGCAAATCTCTGCCAAAGACCCCAAGAGTCAGAGAAGAGCCGGAAGAGAGCTCAACAGAGCACCAACTCTCACTGAAAACCCCCCTACCTAGCCGCGATAAAGTGATGAAGAACAAGACAAAGAAGCAGAGGCAAGGCAGGCTCCTGTGCACACACAACATAGGAGATCACATCGAGATGGTCAGCAGAGCAGACAGTATTGTCACTCATGACGAGGCTGACGTCTCCCTCATCTCATACATGTTGGATGCAGCCAGGGGTGGTGCTAAAACTGTCCATATTCTCAGTGACGACACTGATGTGCTCATGGTCTATTGGTGCTGGAAGGTGGGTGTCACATGTCACCTGCAGATGGGGAGATGGGATGGCACTGTTCTCAACATCAATTCGACAGTAGAGAATCCAGGTGAGTAGATTCAGGTGTGCCCTGTTGGAGATTATCAGCTGTAGCTTCAAAACTGGGTTAAAGCCATGTACAACAACAAAGTATACTGTATACCAGCAATGGATAGCCTAGCAATTGAAATACTTGAAAATTGTTCTGGTGACTTTCTTACTGTATTAACAGCAATGAAATGTTTCACCTTCTTCTGCCAAATGTACTGTAAGTTTCTTTGGATAAAAGCATCTGCTAAATGCCCTAAATGTAAATGTAAATATAAAGTCCAGCTGTGCAGCTGCAGGCCTGGTCTGTACCAGCTACTGCTTCTGCAAAGGATATGACAGTACATGTTGCAAGCCGTTCACACACTCACAGCAAGAAGAGCAAGACGACAAGAATGTACAGTCTGAAGAAGAAGATGAAGACAGTGCAGGCGATGACGTTGATGATGAAGATATGGCTATAAAGTGCAAGGTGCTCTTGCTTGATGAAAGTTTTCTAGTTGGAACATGTTGTGTAACTAGTGCACGTAACTAGTGCACATAGAGTTTTCTGCTCTGATAAGTTTGGGTACACTAAGTTTGGGTGTTTTAAAACCTGTTCCAGGACTCTTGTGTTCTACATGTAACTTGTATTATACTCCTTTCTCTATATTATTTAGCCATAGTCATAGTATTCTAGTTTGATATGGTACTTGCCTTTGTTACCTCCAATGTCCCCTCAGAGTGTAATGTTACGTGAATTCAAATGTACATATTCTGCATAATTTGGATAATTGTGTTCATAAATATCCTACAGTTTATATTTATAGATTCAGCGTCCTCTAAAACTTCTAAATGGACTCAAAATTAATCAAAATCGGCCCCCCGGGAGTTGAAATATAGCCACTTTTGGTTTACACTGCCAATTAGAATTTTGGAAATGTCAGAAATGGATTCAGCATCCTCAATAACCCCCAAAACCACAAGCAGTTGCTGAAATATTGCCCATATAGGTGATTATGCTAAGTGATGATTGCCCAACAAATGCAGGTTGGCATCCAGCAGTTTCTAACTACTGGGGACCCATACTGTACATTTCTAACATAAAACTTTGGTGTATTCAACATTTCTGGGTTCACATTCCTGGCAAGTGGACTAATAGCCTATCCTGAACAAATTAGTTTGATTCATTACAGTAAGGAATATCCAAGCAGATGGCAAAAAGCACTTTAGTCCTTATTATTTAGGGAGATCAGGATATATTAGGTATATTTTGCTTAAAATAATGAATATCCAGAATGACTAAGGAGGTTGCAAAGTTTCTCCATATTGGTCAAGAAAATCTTGAGAACATGAATTTTGGGTGGACAGTGTTCATTTTAACATTCTGTTTGCCACAGCTGGCAGTGGCTAGGAATCAAGCTATTGGGACATGGTTTTCAAGTCAAAAATAGAACCCCTAGATTTGGAGATGTGGTCATTACACCACATGGACTTTTTCATTGTTGAACGTGAGTCAACCTTTCTTAAATCTACATGAAACAAATAAATGTGTTAAATACATGAAAAAAGAAATGTGTTGTACTGTAGCCAATCACTGTTACTCATGAATATTCATGAGTAACAGTGGGAATCCTGTTGTTCCCCTCCCCCCACCTCCTTCACCAAACTAGAACAGTCTGAAACAGGAGCACCAGTGCAATTTTTTCACCAAAACCATCTCACAGGGCATTCATTAATACTAGAGACCATCGCAAAATTAATGAAATAACAATGCAATGACACCTTTAATGATGGATGTTTTGGACATCCATCTTTTAATTGCAGTCAGGCAAGATTCAACCTTCTGGAGCTGGGATGAGTTATTTGATCCAATGTAATGTACACTACTCAAAAAAATAAAGGGAATAAAGTCAATTACACTTCTGGGACATCAACCTGTCCAGTTAGGAAGCAACACTGATTGTGAATCAATTTTACCTGCTGTTGTGCAAATGGAACAGACAACAGGTGGAAATGATAGGCAATTTGCAAGACAACCCCCATAAAGGAATGGTTCTGCAGGTGGTGACCATTTCCCTGTCCTCATCCTTTCTGGCTGATTTTTGGTTACTTTTGCATTTTGCCAGTGCCCTCACCACTAGAGGTGGCATGAGGCGGTGTCTGCAACCCACAGAAGTTGCTCAGGTAGTGCAGCTCACCCAGGACGGCACATCAATGTGTGCTGTGGCAAGAAGGTTTGCTGTGTCTCCCAGCACAGTGTAAAGAGGAGATGGAGGAGATACCAGGAGATGTGGAGGGGGCCCTAGGAGGACAACAACCCAGCAGCAGGACCACTATCTGGTCCTTTGTGCAAGGAGGAACAGGAGGAGCACTGCCAGAGCCCTACAAAATGACATCCAGCAGGCCACTAATGTGCATGTTTCTGCTCAAACTGCATGAGGGTGGTATGAGGGCCCGATGTCCACAAGTGGGGCCTGTGCTCCCCAGTTTAGGTTGTGGAATATCATAGCAGTTTTAAAAGTTGAGGAAACTGTTCCACTAGACAGGTTCATAGCAAGTCCTACCGTTGGGTAGACATCTTTAAGGGTCACGTAAAATAGGGGAGGACTCAATTGAGGTTTATCGGGGACAAGGCCACCAACAGTCCAATAACAAAAATCTAAAACGGAAAGTGTTACTGAGGCCTAGTCCATTAAACAAAACAAAAAAAGTCCAGGAAAACACAAAAGGCCAAAATGCAAAAAAAATAATAATTTGAGGTTAAAAAGCATGCCAACCAGCAGTACAACAATCTTAAGGTAGAGGCAAAACAGACTAAGGTGAGGTTACAGAGCAGGCAAACCTTTACGAAGTCTGGTAACTGGAGAGCTAAGCAAACACAGCTTAACCAATGAGAAATATCTGGCAAAGTTAAAACCAACAGTAATTGGTAACTGAGATCAGGTGTAGGCTGAATGACGTTGATTGACATGCAGGGTCAGGAAACAGGCAGAGGGCAGTGGGAACAAGAACCAGGAAGAGCAAGTGTGGAGGCTCAAATAAACAGCAGCAGATACACACCCCAGTTCCTGTAGAGGGAGACAGATAGACAAAACAAACCAGGAGGAGGAAGTACAGGGAGAGTCTAGCCGCTAAGAGCTGTTGTAGGGAAAGGATCCACATACTTCCTTACATCCAAGATCATACTGGACTGCAGGAAGGTTGCTTCAGGGGGGATACATGGGGCTGCTTCAAAATGAAGAGTAGCGGAAGCATGAATTTTTCTAATTGATTCGATTTTTGGTCCCAAAAATTCAATGACTTTGCTTGCCGAGATAGAAGAGCCCACTTTCTGAGATTGTTTTTGCAGCAGATTTTGCAGTGTCAAAAAAACACTTAGGGTTGTTTAAGTGAATGAGACTGGAGAAGTAGGTGATTCTATAAGTAGTTAATGCAGTTTGTATGTAGCAGAGCAGGCTATCATGCCATGCAAGATGATAGACTTTAGGTTTAGTTGAGTGCCACTTGCGTTCTAGTTTTATGCAGCTTTGTTTCAGGATCCAAGTGTCTTCATTGAACCATGGCTCTATTCTTTTGTAGTTCTTTTAAAAAATAAGAGGAGCAGCAGAGTTGATGGTATCGGCCATGGCTGTAGTAGTTGCAGGGGTGATATGATGATAGCTGTAAGTAGCCTGACAGTCATCACAGGGGCATGATGCCACCAAGTGAGCAGAAAGTGGTCAGACAAAGCTGAGGTTTAAGGGGAAACAACCAGGTCTGAAATTTCAACACTACAGGTCAAGACAGATCCTGGACCAAGAGCACTTTAGTTGGCAGGAATCTGATATTCATGAATCCTTTTCTGAGCTCTTTCTTCTGATCTTATTTATTAATGATATAGGGAGTTTGGTTACCACACAGCTCTGAGGAAGAGGCAGTTGACAAAATAACAATTTTTTCAGATTGGCGGCTGCCTTCGCCTGCGGGTTCTACACCTTGATACAGTACAGGGCAGCGCCACAGTACTAAGATGTGTAGGTGTACTATAAACCTCCAGTTTGAAGTCACTGCTGTTTTAAAACATGGAGGTGCCTCAGTGTCATTGTCAGTTAACCCACTCAGTGTTCACCTAATCACCTGCACCCCAGCATGCAATGAGTGAATGTGTCATGGCTGGCTATGACATTTATCTATGTATGGATGCTTGCGTGTGCGTGTGTGTGTGTGTGTGTGTGTGTGTGTGTGTGTGTGTGTGTGTGTGTGTGTGTGTGTGTGTATTGTGTCATTATTGAGCACATTTATCTCTACTGCATTCTTAATTCTAAAACAAATACTTGTTACGACGTATTTTGTCATCAGATCTCAATCCAAATTATATAAGTGTGCTTTTAAATATTTGTGTGTGCTATTACAAGGCAGATAACAGAATTTGAGAGAAGGATTGCCAATACGTAGCAATCAGATATTTCAACTTTTTATATAGAGTACATTTGCTTTGAGAGACTATACACCAATCTTGCGTTGAAGAGACATCGCGCCTCCCCGCCTAGTTTTGATTGGTTCATTGGAAAGCAACCTGCCAATGTCCGACAAAAGCTTTTGTTACCAATACCCTCTCACTGACCGTGGCTGTCGGGGTTGGCGAGTGAGATGGTGAATACGCTAATGTGCGCTTCCGATTCGGTCAACAATCGGGAGACAAACTAAATGGCGTAAAGCGTGAAGGTGGCTGGACTTGAGCTGGGCATTAGAAGGGACAACTATGTTTAAATGACGATCCAAACATCGACCATTGCCAAACCTGAGGATTATTAACTACTCAAACAAGGAATATGTAACTGATTTATGTTATTTATATTGCCCATTATTTTTGATAACTTGCCGGACCTGGGGGACGAAGTTTCACACCTAAGACGAAAGGGATTTTTGGACGTCCGAAATGATACTAAGAATTGTACTTCTCTCATTGGCCATATTCTGCATATGTAAGTATGATTTTAAGTAGTATTAAATAAGTACATCTGTACACTGAACGCTATCACCATTCATCTTTGCGAAATGTATATATATCCAAGGATAGACCTATTGACAAAGTGAAGGCCAAGACTCCCATCAACCGGCAACCTTTTTGATATTATAGATACTTGTCTGTTTACATATGTAGGTAACATAGCTAGGTCTACGCAATTTATTGAACGGGCAGATTTTACAAAGTAAAAGGGATTTTAAGTACATTGTTATTCACTGCATTAACTTTGTATATCCATGAATGTTCAGATTGATGTATTATGGTCGACTAGATGTTTCACAAGGTTTTTTTTTTTATTATTCAGATGGCCTACAAGAAATAGGCCATAGGCCTCCCATTTTAGTTCTGGGGGCTAGCCCTAGGGTGTAATTATGTATTATTATTTAGGCAGTTTCGAGATATACAATTAAAGGAGAAAATTGCAAAGCTTCTTCATGTTGGTCAGGAAACATAGAGAAATCAATAATAGTTAATGGCCTCTAGCCTAACTTTTAAAGGGGAGCGATGTCGTTTGTGGTTTTGAGTGGACAATCTAAATTTCACCATTCTGTTTGCCACAGCTGGCAGTGGATAGGGATCAAGCTGTTGGGACAATAGTGTCCGCAGTACCCCCCGCCCCCCCCTTCGGTGACCTGACCCTCACACCCTCATCTCCATATTCCTTATTGCCAATACCCCTTCCTCGGTCTGGCTGCACATTAATGTTCACTGCACCCGTCTTTTCAGTGACCTGACCTCACACCCTAATCTCCATAACCTAACAGCACCACCCAAGTTCTCGGTCTGGTCAAGTGCGTGTGTGTGTGTGTGTGTGTGTGTGTGTGTGTGTGTGTGTGTGTGTGTGTGTGTGTGTGTCTGTGTTGTGGGTGTGTTGGTGTGCATGTGTCCCACCCCC
>OMKQ01055345.1:0-14365 GCA_900302335.1 Phycis phycis | reverse complement strand
AGTTATAGTGTTACATTCAATCGACGCTATGTTTCACCGAATGACTGTATCAGAATGCGTCATGGAAATCTGAGGATGCTTATTTGCACCTGAAATTTGATAGGCCTACTTTTTAAGGTTTGTCGTTCTAAGAAGGGCATGCACTTTCTGCATTGCACTTTGGATAAAGACATCCACCAAATGACCGCTATATCATGAACTGTATAGTATGTAAGGGCTAATTTGCATGTGCGTATTCCCATCAGGCTTTCACGATCATGGATCAGAACAGGGACGGTTTCATCGACAAGGGAGACTTAAGGGACACGTACGCGGCTTTGGGTGAGTCAACACTCACAGCAGACACAAACAGTGGCCGGGCACACCGTCCCACTCAACCTCGAAGAGGCTCCACATCCACATCATGGTAGGACAGGCAGCTTCAGCAGGGAGTCCTGGGAACACGAGAACGCCCGCCTTATTTTGATTGACCCACTGTTCTCAGTGGAAGCAAAGAAATGGCCTTTGGCTGGCATCGACGGTGTTACTTGGGATTGGAAGAGCTTCATTTAGATTGGAGGCGAGACATGCACTCTTGTGGTTGGACTACGTCAGTGGTTGTATTATGCTAGCCAAGTTTTGTGGGATGAGAGGAAGAAGAAGAAACTTTATTGACGTTTCAAGTAAGTACAACGAAATGTGATCTCTGCATTTAAACCATCACTCGCCAATAGGAGCAGTGGGCGGGCATAGCACAGTGCCTGGGAACTGACTCCGGATCCACTGCCTTGTGGTCAAGGGCACTGGCTGGAGAATTAACCCCACATGAATGTTTTTTGCTTTGATTAGGTTATAGTTACGTTTTGGCGCTACTCAGATCAGGGCTTGCATAGTCGAGATATCTACAACATCGTACCCCCAGAAGGTGTCAAGTCATTGTTATTCAATCCAAGCCTTCTCTTCCCTCCTTGTGCACCACGTCTGACCTTAGAAACAGACTGACTTGCATTGAAGTCAACAGAGCCAAATATAAAAAAACGTTTACATTAAGAACTGAATCTCCATTCAATGTTTTTGGCAGGATTGGTCTAATTTCACTAGAATTTCTGACATCACGTAATCATACATCATTTGTTTAAGAAAGGTCATGACAACACGACCTGTGCATGTGCAAAACATTCAACAAACTGAAACCAACCAGGCTACAGCACCCACACATACGAAAGCACGAAAGCTGTCGAGAGTCGATCAAACATCGATGTTATCTGTGTTACTTTCACTGCAGTTCAGTAAAGGTATGTCATGTCTTTCCCCTGTCTACGGTCGGGGTCCTGTCTTTGGTGAGTGAGACATTTCAGACATATTAACATTATTAATATTATTCATTATATTTATATAGTCATACTTTATGTACTATTAAGGATTTCATCTCTAATTTGAGGAAATGATGGACGTGTTATTACATTTGAGCTGACTTCTCCTTTTACGTTTGTCAATTCACCTGAAATTATAGAGTGAGTAGGGTGATCCTGATATATATAATATTTTAAAGATTATACTTTTATTTTAAAGGAAATTAGGATTGTGTTTTTTATGCCATTTGAGCTGACATATCTGAAAAACCGTACAGTAAAACTAGAAAGAAAGAAATTTGACATGGTCAAAGCCAGGGTGACCCTTAATAGGAATCCTATTATGTTTTAATTCGACCTATTTACGATGTTCTTTTAATGATTAAGTCAAACATGAGGAAATGATGAATGTGTTATAACGTAACGTGAGGTGGCTTTCCCTCCAAGTTTCATATCAAGTGGAGTTCATTTCTTTTGGCTCCCTGTTTGAGAAGTCATTTGTTTGCGTTAGTCATCATCATCCTCTCCGTTGATCGCCCTGCGCTCCGTTTGTCTGCCGGCAGGCCGCCTGAACGTTGGTAACGACGAGCTGGATGAGATGATGAAGGAGGCCCCCGGCCCCATCAACTTCACCATCTTCCTGGCTATGTTTGGTGAAAAGCTCAAAGGTTGGTGCTATCCATGGGTGTAGCAGTACATATAGATGTGTTTGTGTGGTATTTCCGGACTGTAAAGACATTCATGTTTTGATGTTATGAATACCTTTACAGAGGTAGTGAGAGGCTTAGTTATTACATGTGACATGTAACATATTTCACATTTACGTAATGCTTAGTACAGCGTTAAGTGTGTCTCTGAACTCCCCCCCCCACCACCACCACCCTGACGGTTAGGTACGGACCCAGAGGAAACCATCCTCAATGCCTTCAAGATCTTTGACCCAGATGGGACAGGTGTACTGCGGGGCGAGGAGTAAGCACACCCGTATTACATCACCAACATACTGTGTATTATATACCGACCTATTCAACTGATTCATTTAGATTTAAACACTGTGTCCAGGTTCTGATGATATGAATATGAATAACATGAGTGATGAGTCAGTGTCGTAATTCAACGTTTTGTATTTGGCCACGTTTACGCAATCCTGTTTATTAGATTAGATTAGATTAGATTGTTTGTGTAGCTGATGTCTATATGCTTTGTGTTCTAAAACACAAACAAATAACTAAAGAGAATCTTAACATAATTGCATATATTTTTTTTTAATTTACAGCATCAAATACTGCCTCATGTCTCAGGCGGACAAGTTTACTGAGGATGAGGTAATGCTATTTTCAACATAGTAGGAATATCCATAGTAGGAATAACCCATCATACACACAAAACACCTTGGACAGAAAGTGCTGAGTATGCCATCTGCAATTTTCATATTACATTAACCACAAAGTAGTTCACAAAATAAGGTATGGAACATACTTTACTCAATGCAACAATGAATGAAGCAAATAGTCATCAATGAATGAACAATAATGAATCAACTATTTGAACATGCAGAACATTTTCTGCGTTACAATTTCCACGTTGTAAAGAATAAAGAGATCAGATGTTTTTTTCATAAAAGTCAGTGAATGAATGCAGCAGAAAGACAACACATTTCCCTTCCATTCTGACACTAAACCAAAGTCACTTGTTGTGCTTTATAATGCATATATAAAGGGCATTGAATTTGATCAACAAATAATCAACACATCAATATATTCACCAGTGGGTTTGTAGTTGATGAGGCCATGGTTCCCCCCAAGCTCAGTGTTTTTGTGTTCCAGGTGAACCAGATGTTCACCAACTTCCCCCTGGATGTGGCCGGCAACCTGGATTACACAAATCTGTGTTATGTTATCACTCATGGGGAGGACAAGGAGCAGGAGTGAAGAAGTGAACTACAGCCCTGATGTCCTATATCTAGTCCATAGTAACTACCATACAGCCCCCACAATAAATGTGTTCAAATTCCAATGGTTGCTTTTCCCTGTCTATGGCTTTATCTATAGCAGCTACTATGTACTAAATCTCAAGGCAGATGAGTGGCATGCATGTGGTATTTTTTAAATGCTTCAGCCTACACGTTTGTATTTTAGGTAGCCCCATTTTGAGTAACCACATCCAGAAATCCAGAACCAGATCCAAGGTTTTTTCGACCAATCATGATGGTGTTCATGAAAATATATCCCCACAGAAACATCATTCAGGCAGAAGATAGTAATGCAGTTTAAACCCACATCGTGATTAGTGGAAATACCTTAGACCTAGTTCTGGATTCCCGGATTCGGTTTTTCAACATTTAGCTAGCTAGAAGTACAGACGTGTACTTCTGGAGTGTATGCGGTCTGATCTTTTGGGGCAGGGATAGGTCTTTTGGACAGGAATCAGATATATATCTATGGTCGGGGTCCTGTCTTTGGGGCAGAGTGAGACATTTCACATATATTGATATTATTCATTGTATTAATATAGTCATACTTTATATACTATTAAGGATTTTGTAACATTTCATATCTAATTTGAGGAAATTATGAACATGTTAGGACATTTGAACTGACTTTCCTTTTACATTTGTATGAATGTTATATTTGATTTTAAAGATTCTACTTTTATTTTGATCTAATTTGAGGAAATTTGTGGTTAATGATTCAATCAAATATGAGGAAATGATGAATGTGTAATGTAATGAGTAATGTAATGTGAGGTGGCTTTCCCTCCAAGTTTCATGTCAAATGGAGTTCATTGGAAGTTTAAAGTTTAAAGTTAAAGTTTAAAAAGTTTAAAGTTAAAGTTTAAAAAGTTTAAAGTTAAAGTTTAAAAAGTTTAAAGATAAAGTTTAAAAAGTTTAAAGTTTGTTTGTTACAAAAAATGATAAATGTTTGAATTTAGTAGCAACTAGTGATGAGCTGAATTACAGTTATACTGTATGTCTTGATGATTCATCTCAGGTAGCCACAAGTCAATGTTTACCTGCACTGCGGTACGTGAACAGAGGTATCCTTTGATAACATGATGGCGTGCAGTTGCATCTCAACAGTTTTTTATTTTGGACTTTCTCCGACACAGTGATAGCCTACTTCGATAACCTTTGAGCTACGGAACCGGGAAACTACCTCAAAAACCAATGCCTCCAAAACATAGATGCATTGAAGAATGCACACCCACTGGAACTGGATAAATAGGTGAAACTCCATTATAATTGAATACTCGTAGGTTTTGGTGAAATAACAGAGCGTGCTGGTCTTCATCCCACAGAAAAAGTAGCAAAAAAAATAATAATCACATGTCACAGTCATGGGGATAACATATACCACTGCTTCCTGCAACTCTTAGCCCAAAGGATTTTCTTTTTAAATACGTTCTCTCTAGAGCTGTTTGTTGGCTCTGAGCTGCTGTAGAAACGTGGCAGTGCAACATGGCCGCCGTCCTCTTGTCCGTCATCGGCCGCTGTAGAAAAGATACATGGTGGGCTACGTGGAGCAGGACCGCCTATGTAGATATAAAGTGCTGATTTTAAGATAACAAAAACACAACAATTCTTATTGTATCATATGATTATACACTAATTGCTGCAACTGGAACATATATGTAGCTGGAACATATTTAAGAATATTATGTTCAATTTCTTCCAAGTTTGTTCTGCTAGATGCCATTAAATTCTGCACACTGTACCTTTAATCAAAGCCCCAAAACAGAAGAAACAAACACCTCAGCCTGCCTAGAGAGCTAAGGGGTGTTTTATTTTGCAATAATGTCGCAAAAGCAGGCACAGTGTGATGACTCAACATCGGAAACAGCGATCTTTAGGATGTACCTGATAACTTAAAACTCACAAGAGATCAAACATGTGTTCACGAAAGAACGCACGCGCATGTATGTGCCAGGACCTTCCCCTCTTACAGAGGCAGTCTTACCATATTAACACTTGTTCGTGCGCAACTAAACTTTACCACGTTTTTCACACTTGTTGACTCACTTTACCGCCGTTTTCAACAGTGCTATCAATCTGACTGGCAGCACAACTTGTCAACTTGTTCAAATCCAGGCAGAGCGTGTAGATTAGAGGATATCAGAATCACACACGTCAACGTTTTCCTAAAAACGTGAAGTCCACTAGGAATGCACTTCTCGTCATGAAACCTTTCTGTAAAAAGGTCACAATCGTTACATATTGCACCACAACATATGCATATGTTATGGTAAAGGCTTGAAGAACCGATGTAGAGACCTTTCTGACAACTGGTCAATACAAACATGCCATTGACGTGTTACAGGAGGACGAGTTAGAAGTGAGCCGTTGTGCGTGAGTGTGTTTGTGTGGTGGTCTTGCAGGGCGAGGAGGACGGATGTGGTGTGAATATTTCAGAAAGAGGAAGCACATTAACATTTGCTTAAGAGGTCATAGGAGGTTTCTTTTGTCGGTTATACCGTTAGAAAGAGGCTTCTGTGAAGATAACAAGGTATGGCAACATATATCACGATAAGAAATGCAGCTTCTTTCCTTGAAAGGTTAAAACATTTGAAAATGATTTTGTTTTCATCCTTTTCTCTAGAATATGTTGCAGCTTTTTGTATGGCACCTATTGAAGGTTACCAGTGTCAAATCAGCGATCGTTTTACAATACTTTTACAATACTCTCAATGTAACAAAAACCTTTTTCTATCCAAGTACGAGTGGCAGTGAGTTCACAATCAGTTCACCACTGAGATAAAAGAACAGTGGAAAGAATTAAAGTGCAGTCAAGTCTTTCATGTGACGTCCAGAATAGTTAAGACAAGTAAAGAGCACGACAAACAAATTCAACCAGAAAGAGTGGATATATTGTAGGCCTCTAATTTATTATCATAATATGTATAAATACAAATTCATGTTTTAATGCTTGAGGAAAAAGAATGAATGGGTAAACGAATGGTGAATGGAGGGTAAAGCAGAGGGATAGAAATCCCAGAATCCACAACAATACACGTAATATGTAGTTTTACACAAACAAATATATGAAGTGGATGAGCACAGCTGACTGGACCAAATCTTTGTGTCTTTAAGGTATGATGACCATCGGCATTAATGAGGGGGTGCTGATGGTCGTGTGTGTGGCCTCTCTTAGCATGCTAAGTCTGCTGTGTCTCAAGTGCAAAAGGAAGCCCAGTAAGTTTTGTTCTCTCACATTTGTTTTTATACACTTTTGCAATCCCGTAATCAATCAATTTCACTGCTGTGATCAAATTGTGATTTTGAGTGGACGTTCGCTAGATATCATATTGTTGATATGATATACAGATATCATATCGTTGATATGATATACAGATATCATATCAACAATTTCTATTTGCATTGCACCTATTTAAAACAATGTTTTACAAAATGTGTTACGTGAAATGGTCAAATCAAAGTAGAACGTAGAACAAATAAGAAAACAGACTCTCTTGCAGAAATTATACAACAAGGAACCTCAACATATGACCCACAGATATTGTGAGTATTTCTTTATAGTCTGCACTTCTAGCTAACTGGATTATGAATCATTTTGTTACATTTCTTCTTTCATTGAATCAGCATGGATTATGTTTTGTCTTTCTATTAGGTGCTACTAGGTATGTTTCTACAACTGGTTTCAGGAAATGTGTCTGTGTTATTGTAGTAACAGATCCCGAGCTGTGTTCATAGAAGTAGTTTCTAACGTGTACAACAGTATCTGGATTATTTCAAATTGTGCTGTGATCACAAATGGATCACATTTGCCACAAACTTCAAATGGGACATTTACAAAATGGTGTGTTGTGTGTTGTTTATTATATTCAAATGTTTAGTTTGTCATTATAGTCGGTTTTTCTATATTCTTACAATATTCATAATTTGTCTTAGATTATGTAGGACATGAAGACATGAGAGGATAGGTATTTTGTATTTTTAAAGATTACTTTGAAAAATAGTGTTTTGCCAACAGCCAGCGTGGAGGCAGCCGGTTTGCTGTCACGCGGTCAAAGACAGGTAAGAGCGTTTTTACGTAATTGAGTGGTATCTGATCGAGAGTTAAAGGTTGAGGGAAGACATTCTATAATGATATGCTACATGTTATTCTCATGTTTGATATAATTTTGTGACTCGTCCCCTATTATCTTCCAGTCACCCGGCCCAATCAGATGACAAAACAGAACCGAGGGTATGTACAGAACATTAGACTACCACTAGGTTTTGTAAAACTGTATGTGTCAAATCTCAATCTTGCATGTATCATTTTCAAGGGCAACTAACGAGAGAAGTTCACGTATTTGTCAAGGTAAGATTTCCAGGTTCAAAATTTTTTTTATTAAACATTTTTCATAAAAATATATGAATACCATGCACAAAACTTGATTATACTGTTTTCATAGTAACAATGTCATATTTGTGATGTTTCAAATGTTTTTCATGATATGGCAAATTTTGTTCACACTCCGTATTATCACACTTGACACTTGAAATGACAATGTATTGAAAAGAGATTAATTGTTTAATAGATGCTGCAGATGCGGATTATACATATGTTATTGGAGGTAAGTTGGTACTAGTTTGAGTCAAATATTAGGTATACGTCATATTCTGTAATTACCATACATATTATGAAGCTTTGTGGAAAAGGTAAGGGTCAACTCTAATGTAAACTACATTGTTTTGCAGATCAAGACAGTTATCAGGCTACATATGTGTAAGTGTGTTACACCTATGGTCACTATGTTTTCGGAATTGTTAGCTGGATTAGTACAATTACTATAAAATTCATCTGTCATTGATATCAAATTTGTATTGTTTTTTGTACAGCTCACCACTTCCAGTAGCAGTGTATGGAAACATGAACGAAATCAAAAAAGCATCATCTGGTAAGCATGTATTTCTATATTTTTCTTTGTAAAATATTGACAATTGCAGCAACATTGATATGGAAATCACAATAAGCGTGCTTTGGTTAGATTGTCAAATGTTTACTTCAAACATTCACGAGACCAATAGCTAAGTCATAGCTGAGGGTAGAGGTGTTGTTTGTCAGTGGCATTTTTGTGGCTTGTGAAACAAAACATTGAAGCCATGAATGGCATGAAAGGAAGGCAGGGGAATTCCTCCTACTAGATATACTGGACAACCTTATAAAGACACCTACAGGAACACATAACATGAATTATTTGTCTGGTATGATATCATAAAGATTTGAACCTAAAATGTTAAACTCCGTATTCATGTTCCTTTCTTTTAGCTTCCAATGTAGGCGACTACGAAAACATCTTGACGTCTTTAACGAACGATGGTACGCGGGTTCTCCAGTAATATTTTGACGTGATTACAATGCACTACCTCAACGCCGCAGTTACATCTTCTTATCAGACTCCATCTCAACAAGCTACATGGATGTGGTGTATCAATGAAAATGGCGGGATACATTTTTCTAAACTGCCATTTCATCTCAACAGATGAGGATTATGAAAACTCTGATTTCTTAAAAACCTTTGAGGATTGTTCAGGTAAGGGCATTAAATACAGCGTCATATTACCCTGATAACTTCAAAGATTCACCTCGCAATTTTTCAACCTGGATCCTATTTTCCCATAATCTTTGGTCTAAGGGACTAATGTGGAACAACACATTTTGAAGTGGGGCCAGTATTGAGCAATAACACTGCAGCCATAATCCGCAAAATGGACTGCTGCGTAATCATTTGGGGCAATAGCACCCTGTCAATGTACAGTATGTCCAATAACAGAGCTTGCTTGTGCTACTGACTCAGGCTCAGATTGGTATCATCAAGTGTCTGACAACATTAAGGAAAGGACCCCTACAGAGAAAACCTTTTTCATGATCTTTCACTTGATCCATTCTGTTTGTTGCTGTGTCTAACCGAGTCTCACTCAAGGAGCAGTATTGCTCTGAAATCACTGAAAGTTGTTGCAGGAAGAAAAAAGTGGAAGCATGAATGAGTTGGACCTGGGAGCAGCTGCTGTGGCATTTGTTCCGCTATACTAGAGCTGCTACACTGACTACTCTG
Organism: Phycis phycis; assembly: GCA_900302335.1. Lineage (NCBI taxonomy): Eukaryota > Metazoa > Chordata > Actinopteri > Gadiformes > Phycidae > Phycis > Phycis phycis. The sequence goes on along the minus strand of OMKQ01055345.1, from coordinate 4,976 downwards.
ACACACAGCGAATGCTAGAGACTAGAAGTCTATTTTTACCTGTCTCGACGTGTAAGAAAGCGCGTATGTTTAGACGTCAATGAATTACATAATATATAGATTAGTAGTTGTAGTTGCATATTGCAGGGGGAAAATGCCCTCTGGTCAAATTTGTTAAAACATATCTTTCCTCGTACTACTACTTTGCGTTCCTGCGTACAATGCATTGTAGTCCGCCTACATCGTAGGGTGTAGGCGGGGGTGCATCATGATCCCACCGTAGGGATCATGTGGCACCCCCACATCAAATACAATGATATGGGGGTGACCCCCATGTAACTACAACCCTTTGTCCCTCCGCAGACTAGGCACGTCTTCACCTCACGTCCTCTCGGCCGTTTCAATTTGAGATCACGGACGAGGTGGGGTTGATAATGGAGGTAGAAAATACAGTGAGTTGTGCGACCCCAGACATTGTTCACACCAGGGCAACTTGAAGAAAGACAACAGTTGAGGACGGGTTCACGTTTAGTGTAGCGCCTGGGTACAGCGTTTGCTCAGACCACGTCGGCCATTTTGTTCTGCTTTGGGATTGTCGCAGAGGGCCGAGTGTCACTTGCCGTGGTCCGCTGTTGGTTGACCTCACGTCGTGAACTTCAACCCCTTCCTTCCCTCTGGGAAGGAAACAACACCGCGGCGCGCTGTCTCTCTTCCAACGTCACGGTCGCTCTGTAAACAGCGGAATGCTGTTGCTGCAAGGGGCTACGGTCACGCGGTAAACAAGGTTCTTCCTCCCGTGGGTGTCTTCTGGTCTGATTGCTGGCGTGCGTGACTGGCCCCCGCAGCGTGACGCCTGGGTTTAATTTCTCCAACTTTCCGCGGTGGGCCGGTTATGTCATTCTAATGTCATTCTTTCGCACCTCCATGCTGCCCCCCACCCCCACTGCCACAGTCAAAACACGCGAGCCTCATTCAAATGAATGGCTGAACTGCCGTTTCTGCCGCAACACCTGATTTGGTCTGAATGAGTGATTACAGGCAATGCTATACTATTGTTTCCGATGTTTATATGTGCTTGGTATATCATATATCCTGGTTTAGGCCTATATTTGGAAACTAGACTGTATTTAACATGATTCACGGATAAAATAAGGAAATTATATATTTTGTAATTATCCTTATTACTGCATTAGCTTACCTGCTCTGTGTCCTAGATCATAATGAATTCAGACCTTTGTCTTTTTACCAGTTTTTAATCTTCATAGGAGCAATACAACCCAAAAAGGCAGACAGCAATCACTTTTCGGTGGGCAACCACTTTTTGGCATGACACCGGCAAGTTTGTTATATGGGACTACAGGAAGCATAGCCGAGTGTTGTTTCAGAGATTTACATGACGGAAGGTTGAGATTTCTGGGCAACAACTCAACTCTTCAGAGAGTGAGATTTCAGAGCGATACCACATCAAGCAAAAGGTAACATATAGACTACTTTCTTTCCATAATGTTGTAAGACACTGAGCCTGTCAGTGGCAAAAGCAGGCACCTTTAGAGGACTGACATTAACGGGGCGCAATAGCCCAAAAGGATTACATTGCCGTCTGCTTTGCTGATGATGGTAGCAGCGTTCTCGCTCAAGACTGGACCAATATACAAAACAGTTTTTCACATTAGTCCCTTTGACCCAAGATGATGGGGACATAGGGTCCATGTTGAAATATCCTGAAGTTATCCTTTAAGTTGCATGGCTTTTTGTTTCATACTTCTCAAATTAATTGTAACTCTTCTTTTTGACAGATTGCCCACAATATGTGAACCAAGGTCCTTGTTGATGTGAAGACCAGCAGATAGAGGGGGACCTTTCAAGACTAAATTGCAAGAATGGTCAAACATGGTATTCACAGCACTTGAGTGCTTATAAGTGTTAGAATTAGAATGCAGCTGTTGGGTGTAGGCTGTCCTGTTGGGTGTAGGCTGGTCTGTAGCTGTAAATTGTAGCTGGGTGATGTATGATAGCTTTAGCTGTAGGATGTAGGTTGGCCTGTAGCTGTAGGATAGGCCCTTTCCACAGAAGGGGAAATAGCATCATACCATTAATTATGGGTCCATTGCATGTAGGTGTGGCGGTGGTGTTAAAATTACAGGAACATAAAGTTACTTTAGCCTTCTACTGACAATCTGGAAAAGGGCCCATTGGCTGGATGGACCTTCTTGTATATCATTGTGACACTACAATCCACACAGTGACACCCCGACACAATTCTAGTAAAATGATTACATGGACGATGCAATAAGCATGATGTGCTCTTTTAAAAAGAAAGAAACTATGGCCAAGGACTAAAAATGAAAATCCCCCTCCCTCACCTCTGTATTGTAAAACAAGTTCTGAGTTTTATCTTCAACACAGGAAGCCACAGAGAACAAAACCTCACTGACGGGCCATCGCAGCTGCTTGCGACAGAGCTGGCCACAGCTATGACGTTTTGATTGCAAGACTCAAGTCATTTACTGTATGTCTTTCACTGATAAGCCCCTGCAAATCTACACCTTCAGTCGCAACTGCATAGAGTTTAGCATTTTCCTATGCTGTGTGACCAGTAGAAACTAGCTACCCTTGGAACAAATCAATGTTATCAATCAAATAAAGTCATAAAACGTGCCTAATTTATTCAAGCTTATCTGTATGCTTGGAGTGATTGATTTATAGCCTGTACAATTGTAGTCTGGGTAGGACTAATCTGCCACCTCATGTTAAATTGTATCATAGGATGGATATCCTATGTATCATAGGATGGGTCAAATGCAGAGAGTAAATTTCCCCGCTGTGGGATGAATAAAATATAATAATAAAAAGAATGTTATAAAAATGTTATAAAAATAATAAAAATGATTAGTAAATCTCAAATATGCATATATATATATATATATATAGCTGCAAAATAATATAGTATTATTGTTAATATCACATACTTAACGCGATACAGAACATGCGTCAGCAGCGGCCTTCAGCTTGGTGTCCAGAGTTCTCCCTCGAGTGGATAGGAGAGAGAGAACTCTGCCATGCAAATGATGGAACAAGTGAACACCTCGTCTGCCACCACCTAGCGGCAGACTCCACGTTAACAGGCCAGTGTAACTATATCAGGACGGAGGCTACAACACGACCGAGCTCACTCTGAAATGAGTAACCTTTGTGTCTTGCACAACCAGCAAGATTGTCAGCAAAAAATAAACTCACATTCAGTCATATTCAATCAAATGGTATACTCAGTCGGATTAAATGTGAAATGTTCACAAAAAATAAGAGTAATAAAAGAATATAAATATTTGTTCATTAATCATTTTGAGGTCTAGTGCATCAGAACACTTTAAACGCACATCCGACACAATAAGCTGTGTTTGTGAGTAATACACACTTATAATAACGTCACGCACGTGACCGCTGTGACAAATGTAACCACAAGGCGAGGTGAGACGAGATGCTAAAACATGCAACGATGCTAAAGAGAGTGAACACATAAACCAGCTATAGAGCCACGAGTTCCTGTCCAGTGTAACAATCAGCGTGGACCGAGGAAAGCCAAGTCGGTCAACGTTCCCCCCGCGCACGCGTAGAAGGGGGAACCATCCGCGTCCACGGCGTTCCTCCATTGATTGGGGATGTATAGCAAGCACCAGTCGACGGGTGTGACTATGTCGCGCATACTGACACGCTGGATGTAACCCGCAAAGACGTTGTATTTGTTTCTATTAGTCAGACAATATGTTTTTTTCTTAGAAAGGTTGTTTCAGAGAGGAAATGCTTCTAGTCAGACAGGTAAGGTAATAGCGCATCACCGGCCGACGCAAAAGCAGACCACCGGTCTTTTCGAAATGACGCTACTCGTCCTGCTATCGAAATGATGCAGGTCTACTGTAGCCAATGAAAGGAATGAATTGTAAAAACTCGGGGTTGAACCGTTGATGATTCCAGATGCACTGCTTTTAAATCCCTAAGTTATTTAATGGGATCACCATCGCCATCCAGATGTTGCAGTGTGAACCCTAGGCCCGATCTTTATTTCATCTACTGATGATCGCTTTTCTTTCACGGTGATGGGGTAGTTTCTAAACCTTTTTTTGAGAATAAATATCGATTGCTCGTTATTACACTTGAGGCAGTCCACTGCTGCACATTTTATGTCTGCAATCTATTTGTTTTGCACGGCCTTTTGATCACTCCTGTCTGCTACCTTATTTAAATATGTACAGACGGTTTTGTCGTTCTACAGTCGTCCAGAAGGCCATAGTTAATATGTTTTGATGACATTTCTACTGCTATAGCCTTGAATTTGTCAAAGTTGAATGAATGTTAAATGATGCTACGAATTTCATTGAAACTGTATACACTATCATTAAATGCTCATCCAAAATAATATTCCTAGATGAAAATAGAAACAAACCTTGCAGAACTCAAGTCTTAATATAAGCATCAGCTTATAAAAGTGCTTCTCTTTGGACCAATGTAGAAATGGAATTGCAGAAATATGGTGAAGACACTAAGCAGCTGTAACCCTGTGTGTGTTTTTCTCGTCTATCCAGGCAGGAATGTGTGGACGTCTGATTGCTGTCGCTTGCCTCTTCTAAATCCCACCGTCAAGGTGGAAGAGAACGGCACCTCCTGGCAACAGGCCTGCACAAATCTGGGTTTCAGTCCCCCCCTGACCTGTCCCACACATTTGTGTAAGGCTTGTGGTAGCCATTTTGACCGTCACGCACAGAAGGTAAGCAAGTCAGTTGCCCGGTTGTACCAGGCATGCGGGTTGTCCGCGTGTGTGTGTGTGTGTGTGTGTGTTTTCCATGCGCGCGCACACGTTTCACGCGCCGCAAATCAGGCTGCTCACCCCTCGGTTCCTCTGTCCCCGGGTTCCCAGCATGTCTGCGGGGATTGCAAGAAGAGCTTCTGCGGCCGCTGCTCAGTGGAGCCGGAGGCCCTCCACCCCCGGCTCTGCCGCACCT
>OMKQ01055344.1:0-10391 GCA_900302335.1 Phycis phycis | reverse complement strand
GGGATGAGGCTTTGCGAGGCGCCAGTGAATACGATGTGAACGGTCAGTGTGTTAGGGGAGAGCCACACTGACACCAACATGCAGAGATGGTCTCCTTACGTCTCCCTGAATGCATTCATCAAATGTGTTGCGTGGCTTTGTTTAATACTCGATGGTCGTCGGTGATTCTACGGTCTGTAATTGTCTGCAGTTGTCTGAATAGCAGACAGCTGCTATGAATAACAGACCGTTGCTATGGATGCTATGACAATATTTGTTTGCAAAATCAATACAATCATTTGAAGTGGATAAAACATTTGTTGTTATATTTTGTGTTTGTTTGTTTTTTTAGTAAGTAGCCATGTAATAAGCAGGATAATGTACATTGAGCTGGTCATTATTGCTAAATAAACCCTGAGAGGGTGAAGTACCAAACATCAAGTTTTATACAAGCATATTCAAATACAACACATATTACAAGTGTTACAATTTTAACAGACAACAACATCAGATCCCCCTAGTCCAGCACACCACATTAATAGGCAACTTGCTACATGCATTCAAGCAAATCAGCGTCCACTAAGCCTTCATTAGGGTCCAATTGAGACTGATGATGTGGCACATTCCACAGCTGACCCCCAACAGCTGGACCAATCAAGATCACACTGAGCACAGTAGTGCTTAACCTGGACACAACCATTACCCACACAGGCAAAGCCCAGGAGGACCAAAGGGCCGTGGAGCAAGACTTTAACCAAATGAAGACTGAAAAGATAATGCTTACCACGGGGAGACCAAACAAAAGGTTAAGCAACAGCAGTGTCTGCCCGGTGCAGCTACGTGCTTCTCTTTCTAGACAACAAGCCAACATCCTCTTTCAACACATTCATCCTTGTGTGTTCACTTCACGACCAATATTGGCAGTTGGGGTTCAGGGTTTAGTTAACCTTCACTGTTCTAAGTTAACATTGACAGAGCAAGTCAACGGGTGAACACGCCTGGGAAAGAGCAAACACACTTACGTTATACATGTGTTAAGTAAAATAGGTTACATGTATACATGTAACCTATTTTCTCTGTTGGTGCACGCAGTGGGCTAGCTTCTCCTGCGGGAATGGCTGGAACGTAATTATCAAATGTCTACTTTAAAACACAAGATGAATTGGTTTGCTTTACAAGAAGCAGGACGCACAAGATAAAACATAATGACACCTCCTGACAATGCCCTGTGCGTGTCTCTCTATGCTGAATTAGCAGTTAATTACCATGTGTAGCACACTTCAGGATAGCAGCCATGACATATAGTTAATCTAAAGTGCACAGCCCAATCAATATTACACAGAAAGGTCATCCACTAAATTTAAACTAATACCAATGATCATTCCCGCTCATGTTATTATTATCATTATTATTATTATTACTATTATGACTCATTATATTTGATGAAGCGAGTGGTGTATGCGGTGTCCATGTGGACCAGCCATAGGTACAGCATAGCAATGAATTTTGAATGGCATTTGAATGGCATCATAGGCTGGCATTCGGAATGAATAACACACAGTAAACAATGTGTCATTTCAACTCGAGTTTCTCGTTGTTGCCCCTAGTTGTTGCGCATTTGAATAGCTCACAGTGGGTCGTGTTGGCCAAGCTCTGAGGCTGCACCACATCATGTTTGTTTTATACAATTCGATGGCGTGTTGTTTTTTCCTCCAACCAGGAAATTGGGGCAATCGTGCCAGCCCCAAAACACGTCGGTCCCTGCAGCTGTAGAGCCAGCGCAACTGTAGGGCCATGCCTAAATGGAATAAAAAAGGAAATCATCTCGATAACTGGGACTTCTGTCTATATACCAACCACCTGCACAGAGCAGATGTGTGGGTCTCTGGGCATCGGATCACCAACACACTATGCCTACCCACAGCTGCAGCGGTGCCCAGTGACTGCAATACAGGCTACTCTTATGTGAGAGATTGGACTGTGATTTCAAGTGATGTGTTCAGCGAGACATATTGTTATTTGCCACCTACAAAAAACGTTATTTGGCTTAAAAACCACGAATGAGCATGAATCGAACGTATTAAGTAACAACCAAGACCAAGCCCGAGATGAAAAGAAGTGAATTGAAGTGAATTGTAGGCTAACTGGTGACCATTATCCCCAGTTCTGTATGCCACGCATTATTAGGAAACTACCAGCTAGCCATCAGTTCCTTGAAACACGGTACTGGGAACAGACTAGACCTGCAGATGGGCTATTTATTAATACATAGGAAAGGTGGACCACAAAATATCACACGTCCTCTATGACTTGACGTGTATCCTACCAAGTATTATCCATTAATGACATTCATATATACTATTGACGAGCTATAGATTCGTCAATAGGACACGGCTAGACTACATATCACCGCTATTAAGATTACACATTTCTACAGGCACACCACACATGTGCTTCAGCATGAGGTATCGTGTTGATCTTAGCAGACGGACAAACCATTAGGTGTCGACTGAGTGAACAGCCTCCGTATAAACAGACCTCCCAAACGCGTGTACAGGTTACATTGTCGCAGTTTGTGTCAATTGAGAGGAAGGAAAAGAGAGGGACGTTGCCTGAAACCCACCTAATATGACGGAACTGTCGTTGATTCGCAGTTCAACGTGAACCTTTCCAAAGAGCCCCTCGCCTTGGTCCGTACATTCCGGTCGTCTTTGGTAGTCAGACGCGTTGTATTGTCTGTCGCATTCACGCGATTCTTAAAGGCTTGACGACTATTGAGATAGTTAATGAAAATAGCAGTAGTCCGCAAATGCCCTGCTGTTCTTGAGAGGCGGTATAGTATTGGACCATAATTCAAAGACCTATCTGTGCCACGGCTACGGATTGGTCCAAAATCACGTTGGGCGGGATTATAGCACATTTAAAGCAACAGTGAGTTGGGGCTGTAAATGACCAGGGTCGGCCTACCATGTTTTATTTAATGTGCCAATAGGGCTATGTGGAACTAATATATTTAAGGCTGAACCAGCAGTTCCACCAGATATTTTCCCACGAGTGCCAATTGAATTAAGGAAGATGCTTTAGACAAAGTTTATATTGCAATACACCTCGATTTACATTTCTACGTCTACAATTGTATATTAGCCTACAAAATCACCGACAGCTTTTCTGACTTTCAATAAAGGCTGCATCTGGTGTTGATGTAAATGTAAATGTACAAATCTCCAGGAAGTCATAGCCTCAATAAATTTGCTATTCCATTTTCTCCAAAGGACTCCCAAAAATCATAACCTCCATGTGCAGTTACAACCTACTGTGCAAAACCACAATCAAGTATTGGAAAGCTATTCTAAATAAGAATGTTTTAAAAAATAAAATAGAAACTAAATAAATAAACTATTTAAAAACTAAAGAACTACATAGCCAATATAATGAAGGCTAACTGTGATTATTGGAGAATAGTCATATTGGACAATAAGAGGCACACAAAATAAAAGCATGATAGATCAGATTCATCTTCTAAACATAAAGAAATGCTTTCAACTAGAAATTCATCCATTGGTATCTGAGTTCCAAGCATTATACCAAAGTCCACAAGAATTGATCCCACCAGCAGTCACTGAGACAGTTTGACCCAAACATTTGCCTCCAGATAAGACAAATGACTAGGCCTACTCATTTACATTTACATTTAGGGCATTTAGCAGACGCTTTTATCCAAAGCGACTTACAAAGAGTACATTTGTCATCAGTGTCATCTTTACATCCTGCAAAGATGACACTTCCCCCAAATGTGTTATTTAGCCTTGCAGTAGAGCTGGACAGAAATAAAACAAGGTGAAGGTCACCTTATTTACTCATTTACTTTACTAGGGGGAAATTATAAAGGTTCGACAATCAACAATAGCCTGTGACTCACTTGGCGGTGGTGGGTGAATTGACAGACTTGAAGCCCCAATACATTGTTTAAATATGTTGTCTCAATTAAAATGTAATCAATGTAACAGGTCATGACTGACATCCTTTACTCCAAGTGCATCCCGCTGTCGTCTACATGCAGGGTTCAAATTACACAGTGGCCTTTGGGGGAGCCCTTTTTTTTACACCACGACTTTCCAATTCCCATGCATGCGCGTTAAAGTGGCCAATTTCTTGCTCCCCCTGAATGTGTCAGGTCAGGCTTTCAGGGGGGCTCGGGACCCTTCCAGGGGAGCCCAGCTCCCCTTAGCTCCCCCCGTAATTTGAACCATGGCTACATGGTTGTTTTCCAGCTCTAATCCTAAAATGTGTTTTTTTCTTTCTCTGCAACTGTGTGTTGTGAAGCAGAGATCTGTTTTTTACTGTTTATTTATTTTAGTGACCGATAATCACAATGTATAACATATTCAACATATTCAACCAAAAAAAAGGGTTGGATTTCAAAATAGGCATTTTTTTCCCGTTGATCCCGTTGACATATGAATGCAATAGCATGTCTGTTACACAGGCTTTTGATTATGTTGTCTTTCTCTGCCAGTATGCAATGGTCTGTAAAGTAAGATAGCATCTGAGCAATGAGCAGAATTTGAAGTTTCCCATCTGGAAGAGATTGGGATTCCATTACATTTACATACATTTTTCATAAAAAATGACTCGAAACTTGAAAAAGAAAATACATGCTTGATTCTATTTCCCATTTTCAGTCAGTGAGCTTGGACAAAACTACCAGCTGTTTCCTGAGGAGTGAGGCGTTGTTCTCTGAAGAGGGTTCTCTGGTTCAGTTGCAAAATTCACATTTGAATATTCTATTCTATTCTTAGTCAGCACAAATATTTGTATTTTTGTATCAATATATGGGTAATAGCAGTAGAAAACATTACAAGGTATCTACGTATCAATAGTTTTAAGATGGTGATTGAGATTGAAATGTACTCATATGAACAGTATTCAAACTAATGTATATATTGCATTAAAATATTATTACATGAATATTATTAAAACAGATTTTGCTACTTCATCTCCTAAATGTATAGCTGCACCATACTCAATAATTCCAAGCATACTGTTTATTCCGTTTTTCTTGTATCTATTAAGACAGAATGAATTGTATTACAATGATTAAATTACAAGTGACTAGGAGATGATGTCAGACTATAGACTATACCACTGGTCATTCATCTGAAACAGGAACAGTAAGTCAAATAGAGTCTTGGTCTTCAAGAGAGGAACCCGCTACTGCCGATGGACAGCTGTCACCCATCTCAAACCTCGTACAGCCCCACATACACCACTCTACTGCCCCTTTCAGAGTCCTCATCTGTCAGGCACCGGTCCTCACTCTCCAAACCCACAGCAGATAACAATTGACCCGTATGGACTTGATTGGTTAAAGATGAGCAGACATCAGCACTGTCTGAAAAGAATGCTGCACATCAATCTGGGAAGAGTTAGAAGAAGAGCATGAGGCACAAAACCACAACATTTAGAAAATCACCTAGAAACCCTCAACAGAGACACCGTCTACCTTGTTAAACAACACGATGAACTGATAAGTCACGCTGCAGCCCCGATGTACCCCCCTCGGGGGCCTAACAAGTTGCTCTGCTCACATGCTTCCCCTTTGGTTCCCAATTAGTGGCAGTCCAACCGGGCTGATTATTCCACGGCTCACCATGCGCTGCCAGTTAAGGAAGCCAAAAACACTAGAGATTGAGCTCTTGGCATACATACCTATTGATTGATCTAAAGTATTGCAGGGCGAAGTAGAACACAGCAAATACAAAGGCAAGTGCAAAATGGAAACCATGCCTCTAGCTGTGTATTTTATATACAAGTAAGGATTCTTTAACAAACCCTCATTTAACCTTGATTAGTTAAAGAATTTAGTCAGTGTTACATTGTATCATGACAATGTGCCTCATAGTTAGTTGTGTGTCTGTGTGTGCATGCACGTGAGTGTGTGTGTGTGTGAGTGCGCGTGTGTACGTGCATGTGTGTGTGTGCGTGCGTGCGTGTGTGTGTGTGTGCGTGTGTGTGTGTGGAAAAAAAATACTTTTTTAAGCACCCAAAACTAAACAGGGTGCAACTGCATGCGTTTTATTAAAAAAAAAGAGCATATTTCTAAGCAACCAATAGCACGCAAGGATGTGCGTTTGTATCTTGTATCCAGCTTGGATGTTGGGAGTTAATACTGATCAGCTGAGCAGGTCATTTGCATATGACCTTTAGAGCTGAAATAACAATGCCTACATACAGTATGTTAACATGCATTCCCACAGTTCCCTTTCTAAAACGACGTCAGCATGTCGTGGTGTCTGTAACCATCCATTGGTGCGACGCAGCACTGATGATAAGTACCTTTGTTTTTAAAAGGCGCTTATTATATTGCGCCTTCAACAGACCTTTCAATTTACTTCCTGCAGCAGCGCACGTCACAGTATTAACCATCGTAACTACACCTGCTGATTGCAGTACTTAAACAAAAGCACTTGCTGTTCAGAAGCATTCGTTTCCAGCGGTATCACAGTGTGGGTAGAATAAGGACGTAAGGTGTGTGTGTGTGTGTGTGTGTGTGTGTGTGTGTGTGTGTGTGTGTGTGTGTGTGTGGGGTACAGGTAGCTGTCTTGCACCATCTTGCATTTGTCAATATGTCTATTGGCCTGTAATTCTGTAGATCTGCCCTGAAAGAACATCAGGATGATTCTGGAGCAGGTACATATTAATACTAGTAAATATTAAATATTTGACAATTTACAGAATTGCAGGAACCATTTAAAAGACTATTGTGTCACTCAAATGTTGACCTAACTCTCTTGGCTGCATGAGACCCCATTTCCATTTCTCAATGCACATCTTCTCTATGTCTGCCTCTGACTCTGCCTTTAAGCAGTCAATATTTCTTCATAGATTTTATTTTAGGCTGTTCACATTGCCTTTGCTTTGCCCGAGCGGCTCACTGCAGAGACACATTCAATATGTGAAGCTTAAGGCGTGGTACAATGGTTACAATTCTCTGTACTGGGACTAGTGTTCACTGTCAATAACGGTTTACATTGGGGGAAATATGGCTTGAAACGAAAGCCAACTTTAATGGAAGCACTTTGAGATGATTCACCATTTCCTGTCCACTCTCAATATTGTTTGCATCAGTACCTTTTTAAATCTTTAACTCTTTCTTTTTGAGGTGCAACAGTCGTTCTGCAGGACTTCATATATCCATGTTGCTTAAAATCATTATATGTACCTGTAACACTTTGTCTGTTCTCACTTAGATGCTTGTGTATCTAGTTGTGCTTGTTGTGTATGGACAATTTGCAGTCTTATTGCTGCACTAAACGAGGCCTGGGTTATAATGTATTGATGAAAGTGAATGCTGCCATTGTGCTCCATTAAAATAGCACTCTTTTCCAATTCTAGGCATCTTCTTCGTGGACGATGCAATGAGAGGGTGATAAAGCGTTCTGCATTAAAAATGTCCATGTTGATCTCGACATAACCCTCTTTTTACGTAATGGAAGGTGAATGTGGGTACATTTACCAGGATCAGGGAATAGGTTCAAAAGCAGAGCTTCTCCAATGTGGACCTAATGTATGAACTGTTTAATCGGCCATGACACTTTATTGTATTTTCTTCCCACTTTCCTAATGCCCTGGAGGGAGCCTCACCTCTGGAACGTGCCTCACTGCTGAAACTCGAGCTCAATCAAGACAATAGATTCCTCCAATAAGGACCCTGTGATTGTGCTGCATCATGTTGCGCTTCCAGTTCCCCTCTCCAGAGAGGCCATCCAGACGCTCATTAAACCGGACTGGGCCACTACTGATCATGTCTTTGGTTGATGCTGCAGTAATTGAGCCAACATGATAGAAGCCTTAGGCTGAGAAAAGTGAAGACCGCCCGGGCAATATTATCTTGGAAGTGGTTTTCTTGGTGTTATTTCCTGAAAGGTAGCCTGTTTTCACAGTGTACAGGCACACACACACACACACACACACACACACACACACACACACACACACGCACACTCCCTAATAAAATTTGTTCTCTACCCAAGGCTGGTTGGCTTGTCAGGGTGCAACCATCAGGGACATGTGGGCAACCGGGGACTAATTAGGTTAACTCGACTGACTGACCGCCTGACTGACTGGCTGACTGGCTGGCTGACATCCCTGCCGCTGCTACTCTGGACCCCAGCATGATAGGAGACGCACGGCTCAATTATTCCCCCCTATCAGCGATGACAAGTCCCATGCAGTACTCAGCCAAGCACGCTGACTCGTCTGCTTGTCTGCTTTCACGTCACTTGAACACGTCCTCCGTGATCATGTTTGGAGAGGTTGAAAACATAGAAGAAAAAAAAACACTGTAGCCTGTGGATACTGACCCAGGAATAAATCAAGAAAGTCTTTACAATGAAGTACGAATTCTACGTTCAATGTCTTGCCTTGCGGGGCAGCAGATGGGCTGGTGAACAGGAACAGGCATGTCAGACTGTTACGCAACACTGCTGCTCAAATACCAACTGGTTGTTTTACCAATGACTCTGACACGTTTGTGTCCATAAATCAACATCATAACATCAACAACATCGTACATTGCATGCATTATAACATCATAATAATGTATTTCCAGAGAATCGTCAGTGCTTTGTAAAAAAAACAAACACACACTGTACTAAAATCACTACCAGTAAGTAGGGAGATACGACATGGCTTGCTATATGCTAGCAGAGACTGATATAGCCCCCTATATAAAGACTTGAAGAAAGCTAGCATGAAGTTGCTCAGAACAGTGAAGCTGTGCGTCATTGTCTCTCTGGGTTTTCTGTGACAAAGATTGAAGGATGCAGGAACAGAATTTCCCGTGCACCGTTTCCACTGCAGAATAAATGATACAACAAAAAACATTTTGTAAACTTCATACTAAATGTTAAGTGCATTTTTCTTTTACAAAACACACTTGTGACTCACAAACACTAGGAAATTGGAGTGACTAAAATGTACAATTGACTCAATCTCTGGTTGTGTGTCATGTCAAAAAGCCACAAAAGACCAAAATGATCATCTTTGAACACAATTTACTCAAACATTACCTAGTCTGTAGTTACAGGCACAGGCTGTGATCTCACCCTGCTTGATAATTAGACCTCAGGCTTAGTGCTTAATGGGGACCTAAATCCTAGCTGTGCACAATAATACAGCACAGGGAACAGGAACGTCGACTGATGTTCCGCTGAAAATATAATGCAATGGAAATAATTATTACTGGAAGTTGGAAATGTTTGAACAACAAGTGTGCTCTTGCCAGATCAATGCTTTTATGAATACAGATGCCCAAGGAAACAGCCCTTCTATCCACAGGAGCGTGTAATGGCTTACAGCTTTGACAGATGGTAAACAATGGTGACCTTCTAAGCCAATCAATATCCCTGTCTGAAATGAGGCCAAATCAGGGCTTGATGAGGCCAGGGGTTTGTGCAAGAAACACACTGACATTGTGGTGCACACAAAGACGTGTGTGTGTGTGTGAGTGTGTGTGTGTGTGTGTGTGTGTGTGAGTGTGTGTGTGGGTGGGTGATTGTGTGTGTGTTTGTGTGTGTGAGTGTGTGTGTGTGTGTGTGTGTGGGTGGGTGATTGTGTGTGTGTGTGAGTGTGTGTGTGGGTGGGGGGTTGTGTGTGGGTGTGTGTGTGTGGGTGGGGGTGGGTGTGTGTGTGTGTGTGTGTGTGTGTGTGTGTGTGTGTGTGTGTGTGTGTGTGTGTGCACAAGCACAGGCACACACAATTGTACATTTTATTTCAGGAAACTGTAGAATATGGTTAATAATTGTGTAACATGTATTTATATTGTAAATAATAACATATCTATGATATCATGTGATCATTATTTTGTAGTTTGGTACTGCAAATGTCAATGTCATTTAATCACAAAACACTTTGCATGCTGTCGCACTTTTTCATTGTTGCAAGCTTATTTTGTTTATTTTTTATTTTTCGCATAACAAAAGTACGCTGTCTCATCATAATGACTCCCAATTACTCCTCATCCATTATATTAGTCATCTCTTGAACAAACATCATATTTTTGCGTAGGTTTTTGAATGGAGTCGTTGTACAAACACTGCCATGTGTTTCTGGGCTACTTAAGGCAATCTACAATCAATACAATACAACGTAGCTCTTTTGCATCACGGAGAGGCTGCTGACATGTCAGCTGCCTTTATGAGTCATTCATGTGACGCTAGACACTTGTTGGTTTTAGATAGCAGTGTTTCGACGAGAGAGAACAGAGGTAAACAGAGCCATTGGACCCTGGGTTTAGATCGGGTATCTTGTAAATACATCCAAATAGGTCCAGGTATATCCCAATAGGTGGTGTTTAGGCGAGCCTGTAAGGTCCAGATATATCAAAAATGCTGAAAATTGGTGTGTTCACC
>OMKQ01055324.1:0-11525 GCA_900302335.1 Phycis phycis | reverse complement strand
GCGCGTGACGGGGGGGGGGGGGCGGCACGCTCATGGATGTCGTGCAAGTAGGTGACCGTGCTACCCCTTGAAGCATGTCTGAATAATCTAAAAGGGTAAAGGGGGCATTTAGCAGACACTTTTGTCCAAAGCGACTTACAATCAGTACATTTGTGGGGTTCGACATGTGGACAGTTGGAGGAGGGGGGATCAAGGGACAGACAGACAGAGAGTGACATGAAGTCAGTAAAACATTGATAGGCTTCAGGATGATGTCGTCATGAATGTAATTGTGTGTGTAGGGGAGGGGCGGTGAGGGGGTGTGTAGTACCAATGTCTCAATAATATCCCATGACAATGTTATACTCCCTAACTACATAGAAAATGTATAAGGCTCATGACAAGATAAGGATAAAGATAAGGTAAGACAAAGTTCTCACATCGGCGTCCACATGTTTTAAACACCTTGGTGAGCCTTCTGTGCCTACCTGCCATGTAATGTGATGCATGAGATGTGCTCCAGGTGCTCTGCATGATGTAGCTGCCGTATGTCAGGTTAACAGAGACTTCATCCTGGTAACATACCTTAAACTACAGGACATACCAAAGACATGTGCTCATTTAGAGGTCAAATTGATAGTAGGCCTAGGCCTAGACGTTTATTGATGTCATATTTAATAAAACATATAGGAAGTATAACGCTTTCTCTGTAACTATTCCCCTTGTATGGTGTCCCTAGCTCTCTGTGATTACTAAATAGACAATACCCTGGTGCCGAGATCAGCCTTTCATTTAGAAGGACTGGAGGTATAAGATCTACAGTACAATACCTAAAGTATTAAGCAAGTCTAGTGATTTCTTTTTTTTAAGTATTTGTGTGTGTGTGTGTGTGTGTTGCAGCACTGGGAGGTGTTCCAGCAGATCACTGAAGTGTTTATCTTGGTGCCTGCCCTGTTGGGACTCAAGGGGAACCTGGAGATGACCTTAGCATCCAGACTGTCTACCGCCGTGAGCCCCAAAACACATCAGGCACACAAGACAGCTTCTAATATTTTTGTCCATTTCTAATAATACAACTAATGGTGCAATCTATACCGATACTACAATTGGATAGCCTGATAGTCGTCGAGTACAGTGGTTCTCAACTGGTGGGTCGCGGGCCTTTGTCCGGGCAACATTTTCTTTTTTTTTTTTATCCAGTGCTTTTATTTGAAAGAGGATTTTTTATGCAGTGGAGTGCCATCAGTTTTTTGCCTGAATAAGTGACTGAATAGTTTAATAGTACAGTTACTGAAGTGTTATGTTATGTTAAATACATTTGAGAAGTTGAAAATTTTCCTTGATTTGGGTCGTGGCTTGTCATTAAGGGGTGATGGTTTGTCCCAAAGCCAGACCAGTGGGGAACCACTGCTCTGGTGTATCAGAGGTGTGCAATGACATCAAACACAATCATACAGCCACAATACCAAATACCTGATTCTTTACATTTTGACAAATGAAGGTATGCAAGATCTCTCTCTCAAGGTCTCTAATTGAAAGAAATGTTACATCTACTTCTATATTTTCTGCTCAATTAAAGTCATGGACCAGGTTCCATGCAATACTTCATGTTTAGGGTGATCAGCGTCAATATTAGCCGTGGTAAAGTGGTATCAATGCTGATCTGCTGTTATTAAAATGAGGATTAATAGTTGCTTGTGATAGTCGCTTTTTTTTGTATCTTGTTTCCATGTTCCTCTTTCCTCTGTGGAGGCCAACACTGGGCAAATGGATGACCCTGGGGAGCAGTGGGGGATGGTGTGTAGCAACCTGGCTCTCATCCAGGTAACGCTAATGTAAAGGCCCTATTACCAGCCATTACCATACTCCATTATCACAAGGGGCGGCAGTAGCTCAGTGGATAGAGCAGGTGGACAGAGCGGTTAGTTTAGGCTTTGTTTTTTTCTGTCTACACTTTGACTACACTTTGATTTTTACTTTAAGTAGTTTTTTTGTTAAAGCCACTGTAGGCAATACTCAAGCGCTATAATTTAGAATAGTTTGTAAGAAATTACATAGCCATCCGTCAGCCATTTGTAAGCGACTGTGAGAATATCACATTTGGACTTCACTGCTCCTACCTCTGTATGAGCAAATTCAATGTTTGACCACTCCCAGCTCATTTCTGACCAATCTGGGCATCTCTTTTGTTATTGATATGGTAATCCATCTTGCTTGTCACAATGCTCATAAAAATAATGCTCATATTTATGATCATGATCATGTAGAATGTACTGCGATAACTATAATATGGTCATGTAATATGAGTTCATTCATTCATTCATTCATCAACATTAAGTATCCTACTGCTTCCTCTGTGCTCTGTGTACAGGTACAGGCCACTGTGTTGGGCTTCCTAGCAGCGATGGCTGCGGTGCTGCTGGGGCTGCTGACCAAGGGGCAGGTGGACATGATCCAGGCTTCTGTTCTCTGTGCCAGCAGTGTCACCACCGCTGTCACCGCTGCTCTGTCTCTAGGTCAGCCTATAGCCTAGCAAACCATATCATAGTAATATACCTTTGAATTCCGTTATAATTACAATTATGTGTATTCATATTTTATAATCAACATGAATATTCATGTAAATGTACATATTACTACTACTACTACTACTACTACTACTACTAATAATAATAATAATAATAATAATAATTCATTACTTTATTAATATAGTATCATATTATATATATATATATATATAGAATTAACTTTTCTAGACATTTAAAGACACTTTGTGGAGACAAGGACCAGGTGAAAAACAAAAAAGACAAAGAAAAGTCACATTTCAGAACTTCTACAAAGTACATGAGTGAACAGAAAGCTTGACAGAGGTTTGGAGGACTCAGGGGTTACTTGGTCTCTGATGCAGGAGTGAGTCAGCAGATAATAATAATGATAATAGTAATAATAAATTTTTTTGAGGGCACCTTTCAGGACACCCAAGAACACCTTATAGTGCAGGAGAATATAGTTGAATAGTTAAAACAGCCAGTCATGGCAAAGACATGACTAGCATGAATAAAACAAGACGAGACATAAGGTGGGTAGACCTGTGTGGGAGGGGAGAATAAAACAGTAACACTGCAAAGATGAGCGGAGTGGACAGTATACTGAACATTACAGTGAATAGGCCAGTTTGAACAGGTGAGTTTTGAGGTGGGATTTGAATGCTGATGGTTTTTAAATGGGAATCGTAATAGTTCTGGATATGCTGTAGACAGATGAAAAGTTTGAATTCAAACTAAAAACTAGAACTCTAAAGATAGATGTTATGATTGAAATGGTATGCTGACCTGTGGGCTTGTTGGTGTGTGTGTGAAGGGTTGGTGATGGTGGCTGTGATCATTGGCTCCTGGAGGATGGGCATCAACCCAGACAATGTGGCCACACCCATCGCAGCCAGCCTGGGTGACCTCATCACCATGTCACTGCTCGCCGCCATCAGCAGTTTCCTGTTCAACCTAAGAGGTCAGAGGTCACACTCACACTTTATTGTGATCATACCACATTGTTCACTGCTGCCATCATCCACTGTGGTCCAAGTAGATTTTAGGAGAATAAAAAGTAATTTGTCGATAAAAAAAAACTAATTGATTGAGTATTTAAATGAATTAAAAGTGGGCTATTCTGCACTCACAAGATGGCAGCAAAGGGCAATTTAGATTATTCCCATTTATTCTGTCATTATCAACTTAGGTTATTATTGCAATATTAGATTGTGATGACCTGTACCTCACCACTGCTATTTGATTGATTCTGTTGTTGTTGGTTTCTCTCTAAAAAACACAAAGTATAAATAATGTGATTATTCATCAATGTGTGATGGAACATCTGTGATGTTCCTCCAGACCTGTGGTTCCTGCCCCCTGCAGTGTGCCTCTTCTTCCTGGCGCTCATACCGCTGTGGGTCTCCATCGCCCACCGCTCCCCACCAATTAGAGAGGTTCTGAGGCTGGGCTGGCAGCCAGTCATAGTGGCCATGACCCTCAGCAGGTACCCAGAACACGCGCTTCTTCACCCACATAACAACTAGGATTTCACCACTTGATTTCTTATCGAAATGTTGAAATGTTATTTTACATGGACACAGATTTTCCACAACTAGCTAAGTTAAACATTAAACAAATGTTTGTGTGTGTGTGTGGGTGTGTGTGTGTTGTATTACTCTTTGTCTCTAGCATCGCCGGTCTGATTCTTGACAAGACAGTGAGCGATCCAAAGTTTGAAGGCATGGTGATATTTACACCAGTTATTAATGGTAAGGTCAATTTGTGCTTGATGTAGAAGAGCTTGAACCTCATTTGAAGAATGACCTCAGATGTAGCATTAAATGCTTTACCCTATAGGTTCACTTTTATATATATATATTATATATATTTCCTAAACTTGCTTTAAAAAGAAGTGTTATTCACGGATATGGACCATCGAAAAGTGCAATGGCCTAATTAATTAAGTTGGATTTTTTTTTGCAGTCTTTATATCTGAAGGTTGACAGATTTATTATTTTTGGGCTCTTTTTTGGGGTAGATGTTTAGAGTAAGGAGGAGTGGCTGGTTGCTGCCTGTATCTCCAGAAGCAGGTCCAATGTCGTGTGTTTTTCCGTCCCCACAATGTGCTATACAAAGTAGAGTGGGCAATAACAATGGGCTTGACTTAAACCGCACGCCTGTCGAGAATGTAAAGTAACCACGGGTCGCCGCCCGCCTCCTCAGTCACCTCTGTCAGCCTGCGCACAATACAAGACTCCAGTACAGGAAGTCCATTTGCATTCTATTCAGTGTCGTGTTCTACCCTCCAGTAGCTGTTCCACTGCTGAAATACTCTCCATGTTTTTACTCTCCTGTCTTTTAAGGTTGTATAATTCTTCAAGCCTCTGATCAATAAATAAACTGGTGCAATTTTTTATCATAAATATGACAGTATGAACAGTTTTATGGCAAAGATAGAGTTTATCGGCTCTGTGAATGTCCTCCAAACTATACAATGGGTGGTATGTTTACCATCGGGATGGATCCATGAACAGGCCTCAGGTCCTGAGATTTGAGGGGTTTTCAGCCTATTAATTTACTTCCATACTCCATGCATACCCCATTTTAACAATAAGATCTTCCCAGATAGTTGAAAAGCCAGCTGTAAGCTTAATGATGTCCTAACCACTTCTCTCTCCTACAGGCGTTGGGGGGAACCTGGTGGCCATCCAAGCCAGTAGGATCTCAACCTACCTCCACTCCTGGAGTGCTCCTGGGTCTCTGCCCTACGAGATGGCCAACATCAGGCCTGACCCCTGTGTGACCTTCTGCTCTGGAGGTCCAGTGCTTTGTCAGTCTCCACATCTCTGATGTGCACCAACTCTGCACAGTCTTTTTTTAAACTACAGGCAACACAACTCTGCATCATCATTTGTGGGAAACGGCTCCAATTTTCTTTGTTTCCTTTGATTCTGCAGAGAGCAATCAAATAATTATACTCAACTATTTAATAAGATATTATTTTACTATTTCATTGATTGATGATTAGATATATCTTTATTTGTTGTTGTCAAGGTGATGGACATTTAATATGGTTGCATCATGAGGTGTGTGTTCAAAGTTCTCAAGAGTTGAAATTCTTCCCCAAGAGATATACCTCCTTCCAGAAGGCAGAAGCTGGAAGAGGTGCTGAACTGTGCGGAGAGGGGCCACTGATCTGGAAGTTCAATATATTGATTGAAGTGTGATCTGCAGGGGTAAACTCCAAGTCAGCCAGAGTCCTGGTGTTCCTGGTGGTGCCAGGTCATCTGCTTTTCCTTTACACCATCCACCTCTTCCAGGGAGGCCATGCCGCCATGACCCCCGCCTTCATCGTCTGCTACCTGGGTGCCGCTGTTCTCCAGGTCAGACTATACTGGCCTAATGCTGCATTCAAGACCATGTCGTAAAAATATCTGTAGCTTGAGCAGTCATCATCCATGAGTGGAACCAATATTTTGTTCAACATAAGCATGATAAAGCATAATCATAATAACAACAAAATAATATTATGCTGAACTTCTACAATATAGTTGAATAGTTTGGACTGTGGCAAGCTTGCCAGTTTGACCTTGCATTGACGATCTAAAAAGACAATCATTAATCAATATGACTCATAAGCAATAGTACAATAGCAGTAACAACAGCCTGCCATTAAGAGAGATAAGAGAGGGCTGAGTATGGGTTGAAATCCATGTCACGGATGGGCACAGGCCTATAACTACCATGCAGTACACAGAGGTTATGCACAGCACTATGTATTTTTCTTCATGCTCATTTCCTTAAATACATCTTCAACGGCAATACCAAATTAGAGGGACCGTGGTATGACTATTTTTAGCTTTTGGTGAGTTAGTATAGACATTGGTTTGGAAAAAGGATAATTTGTGCCTTTGGTAATCTAGCTTTTTATTTTTATGTTTTCTACATCGAAATTTATAGGTGGCGCTTCTGCTGTATGTGGCCGACCTGATCGTTGGATGGATGTGGCGCCAGGGGATGGACCCGGATAACTTCTCCATCCCCTACTTGACCGCTCTGGGGGATTTGCTGGGGACAGGGCTGCTGGCTCTGAGTTTCAGGGTGTTGGTACTGGCCTGTTCCAGGAGTCTGACTTGATGACTGAAGCGCGGTTCCGGGTTCAATGTTGAGCCTCTGGGACATTCCCTGCTGATGTTCAATGCAGCTGGGTACAAAAACGTGCAGGGAGTTAAGCGAAGAACTGTATGTGCGTTGGGCTTCAAGCAACAGCTGTGTGAGTGGCATACTGTAGTAGATACTTCTGCACAATCACAAGGTATCCAGTTTATGGTTTCGCTTGATGTTCCACTTTGATCTCAATGTGTGTGTTCACTCACATTTGTCAACAGCCACTAGTCAACTGACGCTATAGTCAAAGGAAACACCCGTTGCGAATAGGCGATTATTATGGTGGATTTACAGCTGTAATCCTAACCAAGTGTACACCGTTTAATTGTTTGTGAGCGCTTTGATCTCCATAGGTAAATGATTGTACTGAAGCAATAATTACAAACAAGGTTGTTTTCACTTAAAAATAGACTATTATGCTGATGATGCACTTCTAAAATGAAACCCTAGATGTCACTTGGTTTATTAGTTTTGTGACTTTTTAAAGGACTATGGCAGTGTAATTGTTGGCTTATTGCCAGCACTGGAGAGGCTTTCCATGTTGAAAATGTGATTGTGTTGGCTAATTGAAAACCACCACAAAAGCATAATGTAAACATTTGAAAGCAATTAAATGTAAGTTCCCAAGTATTTTCTACAAGATTGACGATAACATGAATGGTGCTCAAGGTACAACTATGCACGCAAACTTTGTAAATGGCAGTGAACATCTCCAGTGATGGTTATAAGTCAAAATGAGACCAGTGTAGAACTTTAAACTCTATCAAGGCAAAATGTTTATCACATGCAACTCAATGTGCATGAGAAGTCATATTATTAACTGATGCCTTAATATCCATCTGACTGATAATGCCTGATAGTATATTAACTTTTACATTGGCAGGTAGGCAGTTGGTAGTCTGCGTTATTCAAACAATATACAGTTTTAGCATTTGTAGGCTATACAATGTATATCTGCTTACATTTATTTAATGGTATCTTTGTGAGAGTATTTCATTATATTGTATATTGTATCAGTATTTAGTTTGCATCACTGTGAAAGGCCATAAAACATAAAACATATCCATAGATTTGGTAACACTTATATAATAATAAGGGTACATTAATAAACCATTAGGTAACGAGTTTTCCGAATGTTGTTCATGTTTACTATGGTATTAATTGGTACAATATTTAATAGGGTTAGGGTTAACCCTAACTCACTACTACTGATTGTAAATGGTGCAACCAGATTCAATTTAACTAACACGTTAAAAAAGAACTGAACTACAATACAAAAACCTAACCTGAACCCACTACCCCTAACTATAACCCCAATGCTATATAACAATGCTTATTATTGTACCCTTGTAAGTGCTATACAACATTGTTACACTTTAACTAGTACAATGTGCATATTGTCTCCCAAAGACAATAAGCATAATGTACTAGCTGCTATCAGCAATTGTTGCTCAACCCACTTTGTTTTGATTCAGTTATGTTTTGATTGAGTCTTGTAATTCTCAGTCCACTCTATAGCAATGACCAGGAGACCATGAGAACCGTGGGAAAACACAATTGAATCAAAAAACTTAAAACCAGCAAATATATAATGTATTTCTTGCCACCATGTGTTTAGTTTGGTTCGAATAAAAGCTTTTCTCAATGTAAAGTTGGATATCTGTAGTGCCATTGTTGAGAACTCAGTTATGGTCGCAGTCACAATCCAATCTGACTTTAGCTCACAGGAGGCCTACATGCTGAGCCTCATTCTCTCCATACATAACTGAAATACTCTCCCTGGTTTGCAGCATGCCGGCTGGGATCGACTCTGGCTCCCAGACATCCTAAAAATTGGCAAACTTTTTCCCTTATTACCTAATCCTGATATAGGAACCACGACATAGTACACTATTCTGGGAATAAGTATATGGTGAATTTGGACACTAATTACGCACCAACATAGGAATTAGGTGTACGCAACACGCAAAGATGTCTCACACCCTAAATGGTGCACTACA
Source organism: Phycis phycis (assembly GCA_900302335.1). Taxonomy (NCBI): domain Eukaryota; kingdom Metazoa; phylum Chordata; class Actinopteri; order Gadiformes; family Phycidae; genus Phycis; species Phycis phycis. The sequence goes on along the minus strand of OMKQ01055324.1, from coordinate 2,851 downwards.
TAGGGCCTGTGTGTGTGTTAATATCATACCATACCACACACATACACAGAATATCAACTGCTTCAACATGTTTATTTGCAGACTCACCATATGTCTGTTTTGGTTGAACGTTTTTCAACAGAGCCACAAATATTGCAATAAATTACAAGAAAACTGTCATTGTTGCAAAGGTTTGTACAGTACATGGTTGAACGGGTCACAGTTCCAAAGATTGGTATTGATGAGTAAAGGCCCATCGTCAAAGGCACGTAGTTTAAGGACATTCATCTTCTAAATGCGATATAAATAGTACCTTTAATCTTTTTTCTTCTTGATATCTTGATATTGATATTGATATTGCCTAGAGATTTAATTTCTGGTGCAAAATCCATGAAAACAGCCGCAGTTTTCATGGAACAACTTGTGTCCAGCATACACACATACAGTAAGACAATAATCATGTTATGGCTCAACTTTTGGAGTTAGACAAAATAAAAGCTTCGCTCTCTCATACATTCCACTTTTTCACCCAAGTGGCATTGTCTTTGTCAGAGAGATAGATTTTTTGTAAATATTGTTTCTGTAAAAGAACTACTGTCTTGTCTGTGACCACAATGGAACGTGTTTCAGAATCAACGTCCACACATCCAACCTCAAGTCACGTCTGCTCTCAGATCCAAACGCCTTCACCTGAACTTCAGGTAGGCGGGCATGGAGTAGTTGAAGAGGAGGAAGTCCATGCGGTACAGGTTGTACAGCTTCTTCTGGTAAAAGGGGTTGATGTTGTCGAAGAACTGCGCCGCCATGTCCCCCGTGGTCCTGGTGCTCTTGGAGGAGGCAGGGAAGGCCACCTGCTCCTCCACCCCAGCCAGGCGCAGCACGTAGCTGGAGTCCTGCTCCAGCGTCTCGTACTTGCCCACCACGTCGTAGTGGATGAGGCAGGGGTGGCACAGTGAGTGCACCCGCTCCCAGTGCTCGTTGAAGGGCTCTTCGTGTTGCGTGGCCGGGTCCACCAGGTAGTACACAAACTCCTCGAAGGAGACGTCGTCGCCCGCCTCCAGGGCTTCGGGCCGCGGGTCGGGCCGGTGGCGCCGCACGATCTTGGTGCCGTAGCGCTTGTGGAAGGCCGTGTTGTAGCTGCGCGTGAACTTGTTGCGGTAGGCCGACACCAGCCGCTCGAAGGGCTCGCGCACAAACACAAACTTGAGGTAGGAGCGCAGCCGCTGGTTGATCTCGGCCGTGGAGTACTCGGAAAGTGTGCGCAGGTTGCCCGCCACGTGCGCCTCATTGGCGGGGATGGCGAGTGGGTCACGGTGGGGGCCGGCAGCGCCCGTCAGCACCATCAGCACACGCTTCCAGTTGGTGCACGCCACCTTGGGCACGTAGCAGTAGAGCAGGCCATGCTGGTCGTCCACCATGACGTGCTTCAGGTCCTCGGGGATCAGCACGCGGCGCTTGCGGGTGTAGGAGCGGCACGCCTCCTCCAGCAGCTCCCGCCGGCCCTGGTGGGCGGCCTGCACCGAGGACTCCACCTGCCGGGATCGACAGCACCAACAGTTATTGTCCTCATTCATATCGTAATCTGAGAAATATTCTTCATTCGTAAATATAACGGGGGAACGTAGTCGCAAGTACACTTAAAAAGGACATTAGCTTTGATGTAGTGGTATCTCTGAATTCAGATGGTGTTTAACTTGCCAAATGTTGGGATATGATTAATGACGTACAAAGCGGACCCAGTTTGTCCACATAGCCGCCTTCAAAACAGGCTGCTTTAAATGGAATTCATATTTGAAGACAGGGAAGAAAAGAAAAAGGAAAAAGGATAAAAGGAAAGATAAATCCAAATTTGAAAAAAATGATTTGAAAGTATATACCATTGAGGCAGACCTCAGAAGTTCTGGAAGCTTGTTCCAGATATGTGGTGGGAGCTACACCATACTAGGTTAGAATCCTGGGAACAGTGAACAGGCCGGTCCCTGATGACCTGAGAGCTCTAGTGGGCTCATAATACAGAAATTATTTACTGCTTTATAGAATACTAGTGATATATTTAACACAATTATCTGGCAAACATCAAGTCAGTGCAGCGATCTTAGCATTGGAGTAAAGTGGTCTGCTTCCTTAGACTTTAAACTCTAGCAGCAACATTCTGAATGAGCTTGAGCTGTAATTGCTTTTTAGAATGACCTGCAAAAATAAAATCATGGATGGGTTTTTCATACATTTTTGTTGATTCTCAATGAATGTGTCATGGTCTTAATATGGCAATTCAAGTAATAAAGTTCACAGCCACACCAACTTCACTTTTTTGTCTTCAATGATAAGCTCAGTGATCTTGATTGATGATTCAATCGGACCATAGTCAGCCATTGATAAAACTGCGTTGTGGAATGTGATAATTATAATAGTAGGTTGACAGTAGGTTTGCAAATAAAAATAGTGCTTGAATACAAAAAGAAATAAGGGAATTTACTTTGCCTTGACAGGACTGTTATATACTAAAAAGGATTTGTCCATGCACAAATCCCCACCCCCCACCAAAAAAAGAGAGAGAATTTTCAAGATATTCAAGATACACACACACATGCACACACAGTGCTGGGACCAACCCTAAGATTCACACACACATGCACACAAAGTGCTGGGACCAACCCTAAGATACACACACACATGCACACACAGTGCTGGGACCAACCCTAAGATTCACACACACATGCACACACAGTGCTGGGACCAACCCTAAGATTCACACACACATGCACACACAGTGCTGGGACCAACCCTAAGATTCACACACACATGCACACACAGTGCTGGGACCAACCCTAAGATTCCCTTGCCAGCCACAGAGACACACCTTGCTACCCCA
>OMKQ01055299.1:0-10984 GCA_900302335.1 Phycis phycis | reverse complement strand
GCCACGAGGAGAGAGAGAGAGAGAGAGAGAGAGAGAGAGAGAGAGAGAGAGAGAGTCATGTGACCCCAACAGTTGGAATTAACTATGATTGGTTGAGCAACAACAAGGCAAGAAGGGCAATAGGAAGAAATTGAAGACACTCGTTGTTCTCTTGTTCGGACCGACCGGGTCACAGAATACCGACCAGAATGAATGACTGAAGGTTCACATGGTTAACATGTTGTTGGCTCATTTCGTAACTGAACGTCTTGTTTCATTCACCTCAAATAAGAGGTAGAGTGAGATCAGCATCACAGATATGTGCTGGAGCCTGGGTGGTCTGCCCAGCGAGCTGGGGGGCTGGCGGGTCCCACCTGTCGGCTGGGCTCTGGTGGGTAAGACACGTCTCTATGTCCTGTCGCCCTGCACCGCGGGGGGGCAGCAGAGAACACAGCTTGGAAACGTGTTTGGAACCTGATGACTGAAGTTACATCACGGTGTTCCTCCAGATCACCAGGTGATGGCAGACAGCCCCCCTGGCTCTTGGGCAGACGTAACCTTTAAAAACACCCTTTAATAATGCATTTTAAACATAGGGCCCCTCGCTCTGCCCTGCGTGAAGACAGCCTCCAACACGCGCTCACAGGGAATCGAACAATGGACACCTGACTGAGATGTGGGGCTCGCACTACTCAGGGGGAAGAGGTTGGGCTGTCAGCGTGAAGGCTGCTCTCATCAGACCAGACGGCAGGCTGCTGACTGACAGCTCTCAACTAGAAAGCTTTTGTTGTCATCGTGGGTCTGAATAGAAATCAACAGTCGAAGTATAATTTAGCCCTTTAGCTCCGGGGAGAAGGAGGCATTGATTTCCTCTGCTGCCGTTTCAATCACACCTTCCTGCTGCTGGAGTTCGATCAGCGTTCAGAAACAACCCGTTCAGAGTCCAGGGGAAATACCCCGGCGGCTCCAACATGTCTAACCTGGCTAAGAGACACATCTACCTTCACATGTTGAAATAGATTCGGCCATTTCGTGTTCACATTACCTCTGGTGTTGATCACCGACCGGCAGGGAGTTCAGCATGGTGTTCACTGGAGGCATTCTCCAGCAGGACGACGTTCCCCTGACCTCCCTGACCAGCAGCTCCAAGCTACCGATGCCTCCTGACAGAATCACACCACATGTTGGAAAGACTTGAACACTGAATCCCACCTCGTGGACGTCCCACAGCATCTCACCAGGCTGACCCTCCAAGACGAAGCCATGAAATGACAGACCATGCGACCGTTGTGTACATACAGCTTGGTTTTATTAGAAACCAACACAAAAGATTCTGCTGCAAAGCCCGGCGTCTCTTACACCACCCAGAAGACAGTCCGTGGTTCTGACCAGAGTCCGTGGTTCTGTCCAGAGTCCGGTGGTCCCCGGGGGCCGCCTGGCCGCAGAAGGTCCATCTCCACAGCTAGCAGGACCTGCAGCGCAGCCCCAGACAGGGCTCCGGCAGGCGGGCCGGGCGCCGGCCCAGGTAGCCCACCGAGTGCTTCAGCTGGTGGAGGAGCAGCCAGAGGAGGAGCACCAGGAGGAGGAGGAGGAGCAGGAGCATGCCTGTGTACAAGCCCAGGTTCCAGCCCCAGCTGAGGGCCAGGGGCAGCGAGGTGGAGGCCACCAGGTACCGCCGGGGAGACGGCATGTCTGGGTCCCGGGCTCAGGGCCCGCAGCGCTGGGGGCCCATGGTGGGCTGAGCAGAACCAGACCGGGAGGGTCTGAGGAGGAGCGGCTCTGCTCCTGAGGTGCTGCTCTGTTGTGAGGCTATGAGCCTCCATCAGGGAGGGGAGGGAGAGTGGGAGGAGAGAGGGAGGAGACGCCCACCGTCTCCCAGATGAACGACTGGAAATCAGTCGGCCACAAGCAGAAGGGCAAATTATTCCCATGCCACTGAAGTCTGAACAGTGTGAGACGAGTCGGTACATTAAGGTCACTCCTGATTTATTGCAGGATACTTTGGTTTAGAACAGCTGCTTGTGCAGTTAAAGGGTGTTATATGCAGTATTGCACACCACTCATAAAAAATTATTTAAAGTCTGCATGATATTAAAGCTGTCATCTCAGTACCATCATTTAGTACATTGGAAGGCAAGCAGCTATAAACCAGCCTCCTGCACCACGGTCCAGCCTCCACAGCCCTGACTGCTCCCTGCTGCCCCCCAGCGGCCAATAAAGAGAAGAGCGACTGGGTAGAATGAGGTTTATTTACAACAGGTCACCTTACAGAGCAGATGGATTGACAGAACCTATAGAACGTAGAACGCACCATGTGACTTGGCAGGAAGACGTGGATCCGGTGAGGTAATGTGGGACTGATTACAATATGTACAGAACACGCTGATAAAAAACACGCTCTGCTCTGCAGGGCCCAGACGCTGCAAAAACATTAAAAAAATAGAAGACTGCACACATTTTTTTTTTTACATCACAAGAAGCCGAGCGGCGGCCCGAGTGCCTGCAGTGGTTCAGTGAAGCCTTTAAAAAGGGTCCCGTCAGGACCCGGAGAAAAACACCTTTAAAACTAACTGTCCAGCTCCCCGGAAAAAAGGGCGAGCCAGGAAGTTCTACTGCGTGACGCGAGGTCCGTGAAAAATGATTCAGTTCAACTGCAGCTTGGCCGGGGGGGTGATGAGGGACACCTCTTGGTACCTGAGGAGAACAGAGGAGAACCGCACAGGTGAGTGTGAGCCGCGTCCCTCCTCCCACAGCGTTGGTCTGCGGCCAGGTGTCTTACTTGGAGCTCTTGTACTTGTCTGGGACAGACTGCTGGGCGTGCTGCGCGACACCCAGGAACATCTGGTGGAGATCCTGGACACACGGGCTGAGGTCCTCCACCGAGTAGCCCGACATCTCGGACAGGACCTTGGGCTGCAGGAGAACCGCCGCCACAGGGAGGACACCGTTACACCTCACATGTCAGCACTGAGCTGAACCTTGAATCCAGAGGGCCTTCTGAAGCACGGGGTCATCAAGGAACATCTCGCCTCCAGGCCCGCTCATGGACCTGGCTGCCAGACACCCGACCACTACACTGCTCCTCCCAGCCAGCTTACCCATGATCCTCCTGTGATGGTGTGGTAGGCCAGGAGCAGGGCGGCGGCGGCCGTGTGCGAGGGCAGGTACTTGAGGAAGGGCTCCGAGTCCACCAGACTCAGCTCTGCCAGGTACTACAGAGGGACACAAAGTTCTGCGGTTGAAGAGCATCTGTGTAGTCATCTCACAGGTTTGAACAATGGGCACAAGATATTCATCCAGTGTTGTTTTAAAGCTGCAGCCAATGAATGAAGCACCTTTACAAAACAAACCAGACTATACGACAGAGGCAGTCTTCTCAGAAGACTTCTCAGGGCTGTCCAGTGTCTCACCATCGCCAGGCTCTCCACCCTCTTGTTACCGGTGTGGTGCAGGAAGTACTGCGACAGGAACTGGTTGATGGTGGGGGCGGCCAGGTCAAAGGACAGCACCTTGAGCACCAGGTGCTCCATCCTCAACACCTGCTTCTTGGTGTAGGTGTCGTCCGTGATGTACACAAACTCCGCCACCTCGGGGGGGTAGATCTCCTCAAACTTCCTGCAGGAGGAAGAGCACAGAGTCAACACGCATGTAGAACACCTCAGCCCTGAAGCTAACGGGCTTCACACACTGCACCCTCAACACGTCACCACGGGGCGAAAGGAGAGGCCTGCTGCAGACTTACGAGGCCAGCAGCATGGCGGCCGTGCCCACCAGCTGCAGCTTGCCCCTCAGGACCGACATGGACGACAGGAAGCGGTCGATGTAGTTGACGGCCAGGTAGAGGGTCTCGTTCTGCAGCTTGTATTCCTCGCCCACCTCCACCAGCCAGTCCACCAGGATGGCGCGCATGCTGGCCGTGATGTCTGGCTGCTTCTTCATGTAGCCCGCCTTGGGCCGCATCTTGACCTGGGAAATCACCAGACCCTCAGGCTTTTGGTCGCACCGCTTCAGAGGAGACATCTAGCACGCGTTCCTCCCCGAGGAGAGCCACAAGCTTACAGAGCCTCTACAAGCAGACACTCTGGAGAAACACGAGGGAACATCTTACACCACAAACACATCAGCCAGGAAGAGAAGCAAACTCGCACCTCCATCTCCCTCAGGTAGGTGTGAATCTCCACAGCGTAGTCCGGGACCTCGTTGACATCAGGGGTCTTGTCCTCTCCCTCCACCAGAGACATGTCCATGGGAGAATCTGCTGGTGTGACCGACAACTGGTATTAGAGACTCGGGGGGGCGCTCCGCGCTGGGGTGTGAACGTCACAGCCCAGCCGCTGGCGTTCCACCGGGGCAGCGCGGGTCATGTTTGTATCATGTCATGCGTCAACCTGTTCGCCATCACACCCACCGAAGCTGAGGTCCATGGCCGACGGCAGGTCCAGGGGGGCGAGGGGCGGTCGGAGGCGAGTCATGGCGGGGTGCAGCGCGGAGCCCTCGGCCGGCTTGGCTTTGGGGGCCGCGGGCTTTGTGGAGCAGGCGCCGTCAGGCTCGTCCACGTGGATCTGGAACACGGGCTGCTTGGAGGACTTCTCAGCACAGCCTTTACTGAAGTCCTCATTCTTACTGGACAGCTGTGATGAGCCTCCCTGGAGACAAGAGAGTTGGAATTAACGCCTCAGAGTCAAACAGAAGGGATGATGCAATGCAAAGTTTTCACGTAAAGTCTGCGGGCAGCACAACAGAGCAAAGTGCGCATGTCAATTAAGGTCTTCAATAACTTAAAATGGCGGACAATTAGGACCAGCGTGCAATTGAACTTAAATCAATGAACGTATTGGAGTTTAAATCAGCGTTCTAGAAATAAGTCGTGAGACTACTGCTGCCCTGCAAGACAAGTCAAGGTCCACACGGTTTAGAACGCAACATTAGTTCGGCTGACGTGAAATGCAGCCCTACGAGCAGGTTAGCTTAGCACCGCTAGCTTAGCACTGCTAGCATCCCGACCTGTTTGCTGCCGCGCTGGTTCTGAGGTCTGCTTTGTTTGTTGTGCTGGAGCGACCCTAGGACGGTTCTGGGTGGAAGGTTCTCCTGGTTCTCCAGGGCCGGGGGCCGGGTCTTCGCCGCTCCGCGGAGCCGGGACAACATGTTCTCCTGGTTGTTGTCCTGGTGGAGGAGCTCTGCTAGAGAGGGGCCGTCTCCTGCTGACATCTTCCTTCAGACCGCCGAGCTACAGAACCTCGGCCTGCTGGGCCTGCAGGGACAACACGAGGGTTCTGGGTGTAACACCACCGTACCGAGTAACGTAGTACCGAGTAATGTAGTACCGAGTGATGTAGCACCTCAGCGAGGTTCCGCGGTACAGGTACGCTATGGTTACTTACACTGCTCCGGTCCTGTTGAGACGGTCACCGCAGGGCTATGAAGCCTTAAACCTTTAAACACCGAACAGGTCAACAGGTGGACCACCAGGTACCGACTCAGACTCTAGTTAGCCCACAGACTGTAGTTAGACCGCTGACTGTAGTTAGACCGCTAACTCTCCATGCCCAGAGGTTCTGCTGCAGCGGCGGACCGGTCCTTCACTCTGCTTCGGCAGTTCAAGTAGCGCGCGTCTATTGAAACGGACCAATGGGGCCGCGGCGGGCCGTGACGCGGTGGACTACGGCAGCCGGCGGTGACATTTTATTAGCGGATACGACTAATAATTGTCACAGTTGAAATTACTGTCGCTGTAAAATCATATGGAAAACAGTTATCAGAGTGGATTTGAGTCACAACAAACATACTTAAATAATAATGGTAATATCCAAATTACTAATATCAATAAAAGTGATACATGGACTCAGACTGTCACAAATCCAAAGATCTGACGTGTTTGACAGACAGACAGAGAGAAGTACTTTAATAATTCTCGAGGGAATTGCATAAATGCAGTGACCAGTGGTCCAGGCCTTTGAAGCTTATCCTTGTCAACTATTCATATTTAATGAGATAATATTGATCTGATGTGCATCTGAGAAATACACACAGAAAATGTGAAGGCATACTTTATTATGCATTCACATTATCGCTGATTGGATTGATTACATTGATTTACATTACTATGAACTGGGGATGTAAATCAATAACTATATGAATATGTGGATAAACACATACACACATTAGGAAAGTTATTTCATCATGTCATGTATATTTCTAATGTATATTGGCATTTATTGTCAAAATCCATTAACGTGTACATCGGTGTACGTGTATATTTCCGCTATAATCAAACTTCCACTATATTTTAACTCTTAACATTTGTGTAAAAATACCTTCTAAAACACACTTTTGACAAATTTATGATAATAAAAAAGGTGAGATTCTCTAATTATCACATAATGGCATCCATGCTGGTATTCAGATTGTCAAACACTTCTATTTACAACACAAGAGACGACAACACGTTGTCTACATTATGTACACTAGGCTTCGTTGAAGAAGGCCAGGAGGGAATTCAAGTCGTAGTTGTCAAGTATTTCCAACAGTGAGGACACCTTGGTCTTCACGTTCTGGCCCTTAAACTTGAATTTATCGATGAAGAGGTCTGTGATCATACCTGCAGAGAGCAGAGGGAGAGGCACAGACCAACTGGATCCATCATTCAACATTAGCTCACAGAAGCATTCAGGGGCTCACAGTCCCCAGGTCCGTGGTTCATGTTGAGGTCACCATTAAGAACACTTTGTGACTGTTGTTCCATGTATGTGAGGACACCGGTGGCGTGCTTATGGGGGCGCTAACCGTAGAGTCTCTCCAGGTGGGCTGGCTGCTTCTTGTACTCGTCCATGAGATGCTGGGCCTCGTCCAGGATGCTGCGGTACTCTGGAATCAGGAAGTCAGCGTTACCTTCATGGACCTGTAGCTCCTGGGGGGGGGGGCAGAACACAGGGACACATATTAGACGATTTAACTCAAATGTCTTCCAGGTGTTCTGAGCAGAGAGATGAGTTGTATCCCACCTTGAGGGCATCGATCAGCTGCACCTTCTTGGCCAGCATCAGCTGGTACTCCAGTTTAGGATGGATCATCCTCAGAGTGTGGCTCACCGACTCATCATTTATATCTACCACACAAAGTCAATACTATAATAATCACAATCATTAATCATACCTAGCAACATGATCATTATATCTACCAAAATCAATACCACAATGATCACAATCATTAATCATAAATAAATTATAAATACAATCCTAATTCATATCTAGATGCACACACTCATCATTCCTATCTATAATAACATCTTGTGATGTTAGTGTTATGTAATGATGAACACTTTGAGAGGTTATGATAAATCCACCCACGAGATGTTGAAGTTGAACATTCCCCATGTGGTGATGTCCTATAGTATATATATAATGTTATGATGTGGTGTCATGTGATGATGTTACACCCACCATAGGAGACATTGAGGTTGATCTTCCTCTGCGTTGCCTCCTTAGAGAGAACGTCACTCAGGATGGAGATAGTGGAGATGTTGTCAGACCAGAAGTGGCCTTCTCCTTTACTGGACACCATGGCAGATCATTCAGGTGTGTGTGTGTAGAAATACATACGAGAGTATACACGTCTATACAGCATGTTGTGTACGTGTGTGTGTGTTTGTGTGTGTATACCAGTAAGTGGCCTCCAGCTGGGTGCCCAGGAAGGTGTTGTGGAAGTGGAGGGTGACAGTCTCCCCCGCGGGGGTCTTCTCCGGGACCTCCGGCAGACAGAAGCCCACCCATGAGTGGATCTCAGCCAGGCTGAACTGACCCACCAGACTCAGCCGGTTCATCGGCCTGCTTGGGTATGAAGACGTGTATACGTAGAGATGAAGAGGTGTATACGTAGAGATGAAGAGGTGTATAAGTAGAGATGAAGAGGTGTATACGTAGAGATGAAGAGGTGTATACGTAGAGGTGTATACGTAGAGATGAAGAGGTGTATACGTAGAGATGAAGAGGTGTATACGTAGAGAGGAAGAGGTGTATGAGTAGAGATGAAGAGGTATCTAGCAGTAGCGTGCAGAGTGAGAGGGGTCTGACCGTTCCTGCTGCAGGCTGTGTGTCCTCTGATGGAGGGAGAGGGGCTTGATTGGGTACTGACGGAGTTGGCAGGTCTTGGGCTGCAGCCGCGGAGTGACGTAGGCCTGCAGGGTCCCGTACTGGCCCTCGATGGACCTCACCTAGCAACACAGTATTATGGTCTGGCTCCTCGTTTCCGTTACCATTACAATTTCATCGAATGGCATTTCACGACCCAAACTAAATGTCCAGGTCTGAGAACTGCCGGGTGGGCGGTCTCGTCTGACTCATGTGTAACCACATCTGTAGATCATGTGACCACTCTGCCCCGCGACATCACGGCGTCCTGCTGCTCTACACTTGATCCACAGTAAGACCTTTCTAGGTTCCTATGGCTACGACGAGGGAGGTTGCCATCCACAGGACTGGCCTACAGCCGGAGGGAGGCTGCAGTCTTACCTTCAGCTCCAGCCTGGTGGTGTTGGCCTGGCAACGGTATGTCGCCAACAGGAAGTTCCCGTTGGGCTGCTGGAGGTCGGAGGGAGACAGGAGGGGGTTAGCAGAGGGTACAGGTGGGCTTCAAGAGATTTTGGTGTTTCATGTGACCTTTGACCCGAGCAGGAGTCCTCACCTCTGAGTCACACTCGCTGAAGCTGACCACAGCAGAGTTCTTATCCACATCAAGAAGGTCTATGGGCACATCACTCTGCGGGACACCACACCACGGTGAGCATGCTAGTGCTAGCTGATAGCTCCCGGGGACCAGCATGCTAATGGTAATCATTAGCGTTCATGGGCACGTATTAGATCGTTGACCAGCTTGTAACTAGTAGCATGGTGGTTATGTGTGGATATGCACATTTTTTCCTACCTGGAAACATTGGCATTAGCTTGTTAGCCATTAGCACTTGTGGATTAGCATTGTCGTTTTCTGCATGCAAAACTTAGCATGTGTAGCATAACATTAGCCTGTTTGTTAGCATGATAAGTGTGCTCTGCTGAGCGGGCGCACCTGTAGCAGCAGGTTGTCGATGGCCGTCTGGACCTCTAGCGTCAGGCTGTAGCTGGCGTCGTCCGGACACAGCGTGAACTTGTCGTTGATGCTGAACACGGGCACCGCGGACACAGCCGTGCTGGACTGGGACGTCTGCTGGTACCGCTCCCGGCCCTGGAGGACCCTGCCCTGTAACTGGTCCAACTCCAGCCTGGGACGCACAGAGGCATTGTGGGTAATGCTATTACGGCACCACCAGCAATGCGCCAGTACGCAAATGTACGTATTCCAACACTGTGAAGATGGGTGTATGTGTTGTGGGTGTACGGGTGGTGGAGGTGTGGTGCCCTGGGTCTGTACCTGAGAGCGGCTACTTTGGTCTGGGTCTCCTTGCTCATGTGCAGCTCGTCCCCGGGCCCCGCCTCGGCCTTCTGGGGCTCGGTGGTCAGACCCGTCACCCAGCCTGCAGCACCGCAGTCAAACACAGACCTCACATCTCCACCATCCTACTGGACGCTGTCGCTAGCTACCACACACAGCTACCGTCGCTAGCTACCACACACAGCTACCGTCGCTAGCTACCACACACAGCTACCGTCGTTAGCTACCACACACAGCTACCGTCGCTAGCTACCACACACAGCTACCGTCGTTAGCTACCACACACAGCTACCGTAGCTAGCTACCACACATAGCTACCATAGCTAGCTACCTAGGATACCTACGACAGGCTGCGCTACCTAGCTACCAGGTGACAACTGTAGTGAGTCACCACAGAGCACAGGCTGTGTGACGACAGCATGAGGAGGGTCCAGGGAGGGCTCACCTGTATACGTGGCGGTGACGACCTCATCGTAGGACTCCTTCCCCACACAGCCCCCCTGGATGGACGTCACGCTCTCAGACAACACCTGGGGGCGAGAGAGCGCTGTGAAGCGTGGCGGTCACAGCGGGTGCAGCAGCCACCGTGCGGAGGAGGCGTGGCCAGACTCACGTGTTGGAAGCGCAGCGCGGGTTCCCCGGCGCCGGCCAGGCTGTAGACCTCCACGCCGCCGTCATCTCGACCAATCAGCAAGTCGCTCACGCCGTCGCCGATGATGTCATACGTGTCGATACAGAGGACCCCTGGAGGGCGGAGGACGACACGCCGTGACCCCGTGACCCCCTGACCCCCTGACCCCCTGACCCTGCCCCACAGTACCTCCTCTCTTCTGGTCGTGGTCCACCTCCCACTGGGGGGCAGCTGACGACTCCCCCACCTGCAGCAGGCCGATTCTCCCGTCCGCAGTCCCGTAGAGGAGGTCCTGGCCTGGGGTCAAGGGTCAACAGGACACGGTGTGAGCTGCCAGACCCGCCTTTCAGTGCTGGGTACTGTGAGCTCCATTCACTCCATAAAGCATGGTCAAGCTGAACGCTGTGGCACGTGAGATCTACTGTAACTGTTGGCACCACCGTGACCCTGAAGGAAAGGGTCATGTGTCTGGGAGCTGGTTAAACTGCAGCCTGCTGCACTACAACACCTGCCTCCATCACTGTCGTACAGCTGGAGGACAGAGGGTGGGCCTGGGACCTCCACATCATACAGCAGCTCTGAGCCCTGCAGCACACAGCACGAAACATCATCACATAACATCATCACATAACATCATCACATAACATCATCACATAACATCATCACACAGCACGAAACATCATCACATAACATCATCACATAACATCATCACATAACATCATCACACACCATGAAACATCATCACATAACATCATCACATAACATCATCACATAACATCATCACATAACATCATCACATAACGAAACATCATCACATAACATCATCACATAACATCATCACATAACATCATCACATAACATCATCACATAACATCATCACATAACATCATCACATAACATCATCACATAACATCATCACATAACATCATCACACACCATGAAACATCATCA
>OMKQ01055292.1:12317-26194 GCA_900302335.1 Phycis phycis | reverse complement strand
ATTTTATTAGACATAAAAAAGACATTTACACACACACACTCCACACACGTAGACACACACACACACACACACACACACACACACACACACACACACACACACACACACGCACACACACACACACACACACACACACACACACACACCTAACGCTATGATCATAGTTGTATGTGTGTCTTTAAGTTATATAAACCTGTGTGACATACCAAGAGTAATCTGTACCAATAAAATACAAATTATGCAAAAATGTATAATTAAATTATGAATTTTCATTAAATTATACACAACTATTTAAATTCTAAATTGTACTATTGTACTACTGTATTATATGTATATTATTATTCACATGGCGACTTATGTGAAATGTGTTCTGAAAACGGTTAAATAGCAAATAACATGTGTACTGTATGATGGTAAGCCACTGGTCCAGTGAGACTGGGCTACAGATAGATGATGGTGTGTTGTGGCTTCATCCTGGTATCAGTAGTGCCAGCTCTGGGTCAAATGCTGTTACCTGTTCAATGCTTTTACACTTCAGGTCCAACACTGGTCAATGGTCATACGGACATTGAAATATAGGTCATTGTTGACAATGTTATTTTGAAAAAAGAAATGTACATGATTCTGTTACTTTAAAACACCTTACAGAAACAAATGTTCAGGAATTCTGCTCCTTTAGAATGTTTTCTATTTGTTTGATGAACAATGTGCCTGATATGATGTGCTTTTTTTTCGAGATGCATTCTGTGTTGCAGTAAATAAAATATACATGAAGAACCCTAAATAGTGTCTGCATACAATGTTTCCATTTCATAACAGAGCCAGTGAACATTAAAGGTAGCATGCTGTGTTTATTACACATTCAAATAGGCACAATACATTTGTTCTTTTTTCATATAGTTATATTCTTATATTTTCCTTCTTTTTATGGACACCTTATTATACTTCAATAATAGTATTTATTTCTGTTTGTTGAGGACTTGTACTAACAATGACTAATTAACATTCAGCTTCAGTTCACTATGGCAAGCGTGAAGGATGGAAACAGAGCTTTCATGTCCAATGCTTCCTGGACGAAGCAGGACGTCACCGTGGCCCTCGTAGCCATGGAGACGGAGGGTCAGTGAAGGCACTTTGGTCGGTTTCCTAAGAAAATGTTGGTTCACAACATTTCTCAGGGAGGACTATGAAAAAATAAAACTGATATGCATTGCTGAAAGGAGTTTCAGCAAAGTATGAATGTCTATTAATGATGTCATGGCATAGGTTGACTTTATTCATAATCTGCATAGATGTTTTATCCATTAGCAATACCATTTTGCCCATGAATATTATAATTCAACTATATTTTTCTTCAAACAATTCCTATGGAGTGTATTGTGATTCTTCTGTACCATGTTCATTAAGTTAACACAACGATGCTAAAACACTTTCATTCCTCGTCTTGTGGAATTCCATCCGGGTAGCGCTGGGCCAGCTCCTCCACCTCAATGACCTCCGTCACCAGGTCGCGGATCTCCTTGATGGAGTCCATGACTCCGAGCTCGCAGTCGGACACGGACGGGGGATCCGCCATGGGGGCCACGGCCCCCAGGAGACTGGCTTCCACTGTGGTCACCGCAGTGGGACCAGCCTCCTGGCTCACGCCACCATCAGCTCCGGGGTTCTCCGTCTGGCTGCTTTCAGAAGCATCGGCCTGGGGGTCACCCAAGCACACGCTGACCCTCTCTTCCTCCTCCTCTTCCTCTGTGTGATCCTCTGCTGCGGAGGCTTCTTTTTCTCCGCTCTCCACAGACTCCACGGGGGCCGAGTCACTCGCTGCGCCGGCACTCCGCTGAGGAGAGTCGTCAGGCTGGCCGCGATCTCCCCCTGCTGTCTCCACCTTCTCACCACTAGAGGGCGCCTCTGTCTCAACCTCCGTTGCCATCTGGTTTGCATCCTTTTCTGGATGAGCCGGAGTGAGCTCATTGTGTTCTTCCTCTGTGGTTTCCGTCATGCTTTCGACAGTTTCCTGTGAAGCATGTGGCACATCTTCTAGTTGTGGGCTTGTGGCGGTGCTCAGAGTCTGGGGTTCGGAAGAGGCAGGTGTCTCCGTGCTTTCTTCTGTTGTTTTCTTGTGAACTGGCTCTCCTTCACCCGTTGTCTCTGGAGTGGCTGTTGCTATGGTTACGACCTGCTCTGTGTCCGCGATTAACAGTGTTGTGGCTGGGCTACTCGGTGATGATGCAGTGATGGTGGTGAAGGCGGTGACTTCAGGGGCGTGGTCCGCGTTGTTAGTCGTCACGTCTGTCGTTTGTTCGTCAGGTCGGCCCAAAGACTCACCGACCCCAGGGGCGTTGTCAGCGCTCCTTACTTCCAGGGTGGCTGGCTGCTGAGGAGCCATGACCTGCTCCTGGACCTCCTGGACCTTCTGGACCTCCTGGACCCCTTGGACCTCCTGGACCTCCTTGGACCTCCTGGACCTCCTGGACCTCCTGGACGCCTTGGACCTCCTGGACCTCCTGGACCCCTTGGACCTCCTGGACCTCCTGGACCTCCTGGACCTCCTGGACCTCCTGGACCTCGCTGCCCACCTGCGCTGCTACAGCCGCTGCTGCGTCCTCGCTGCCTCGGCACTGCACTTCATCAGCGGCGCGGGGGGTCTCCAGTGGGGCCTGGGTCTGGCCGTTGGGGACCAGAGGAGGAGGAGTAGCAGAAGGGGGCATCGAGGGGGTCCTGGGCTGAGCCTCTGGGGAGGGTGCGGTGGTACTGGGGGTCTGTGCCCGGACGGGGCTCCCCGGGCTGGAGGGCGTGGAGCAGTAGAGGCTGGAGCGGCTGGACTGGGTGAGCAGGTCACGGCTGTCATTCAGCAGGTTGTACCTCCTCAGGCTGGCCGCCTCCTTCACCACTGTCGGGGGTGAGGGAGAGACAGGATGGTTAGTGGCCATAGTATGGCATCGTGGAGTAAAGAACAGCACAGGGAGAGTCATTAGTCAAAGTAGTAACGATAGCATGGTAGTAGGTTACCTTTGGTGACCTCCTTGTCCAGCGTCTGCAGGAGGACGCTCTCGTAGACATTCTCGACGTGGACAAAGGGGGAGTGGTCGGCATAGACGGACTGCTCTAGACGCTGCAGCTCCTAACCAGACAGAGGAAGAGAGACGCTTATTGTCTCTCACTTAGATGCTGTGTGTGTGTGTGTGTGTGTGTGTGTGTGTGTGTGTGTGTGTGACTCACAGGCTTGCAGACAGTGGCCAGGTTCTTCTTGATGTGGGGTAGAGTGATGGCGACTAGGGCATCCTGGAACAGCTTCTTCCTCATGGTGCTGCTGTCATAATCGTATTGCTAGGCAGAACACAGAGCACACAGTCAATGACCGGCCGTCGTTGTTCTAATCGTCACCGCAGTATAGCAGGATGAACAGTGAACAACTGAACAGTGCATGTTCATTTGGCTACAGAAAACAATGCAGGAACATGTACTTTTGAAGAGCCCCAGGGACACATACTGCCAATGAAAAGAACCGTGCACATTTCACAGAACAAGGCTGATGTCTGTGGCTGGACTAGAAATGGAGGGAATTGCCACGTTGCCGCATGGCTCTGAGAATTGGCAGTGTGGTGTGCAGCAGGACCTTCGCCTGGTTAAGAGTCCAAAGTTACGGCGGAGGACGTGCTGCATGCTGACAGCTGGCTGTTGGCGCATGAATACATACAGGGGAATACAGGGTTGGAAACTGGGTGAGATGGTCCTCCAGCTTCACAGAGTCCACCCGTTTTGGTTTACGTGACCCTCGTTACGACACCGCGTGTAACCCCGCAGGCCGACTCACCTTCAGCACCCTGTGTTTGGCCTTCTCCATGGTGGAGGCCGCCTGCTCGGGCTTGTCCTGGATGACCTTCTGCAGCAGCATCTCAAATGTGTAGGCCGCGTTCTCCATTAGCTGAAAGTTAACACACCAGTTAGTGGACGGCTTGATGAACCCCAAGCAGCAGGCACGGATCGGCCCTTCATTCACCCACACGGTGTCTCGGAAGACGTACAGGCAGAAGCACAACCACGAGTTAATCTTAAGCCAAGTATTGATTTAGACATTTCCATTGACGTATACCTTGGATGGACTAAGACACGGAGGCTTAATTGTCTGTCAAGGCCGGCAGCTTAATGGTGGAATGTCGTGGAAAATGTAATCAATAATATAAAATGATATACAAATGGTAAAACGTTGTTTATATTGTTACTGATCAATTTAAACAGCATTCTAGATATTGTCCTTGCACCTAGAGATAGCCCCATTCCTCTCTTCCATTGAAAGGTGTTAAGTTAGTTAGCATTGCCATGGTAGACAAGAAGTCTGATACTGAGGCCATGCCACTCTCCTTCTCTCAACTTCATTCCTTTAGCTGTTCTGCATCCTTGCATGTCCACTTCCCCCATATTGTATTGCAAAATAACTTGGCCTCTTCTGCCATGGCTGACTTCAGCCATGGCCAATCCTTCCTTCTCCACAATGGTCACTCCCCTCTCCTTTGTTTCCTTTGGTGATTTGGTAATTTGCTGCCTGTGTCTTCCCATGACCGTGCTTGACATGCTAGCTATAGCGTCAATAGTTTGCAGTGGAAATAGGAATTTGCATTTGCACAGATGCTGCTTTTAACAGTTCTCCTGTGTAGTGCAAGAAAGGACAAGAGAGAGAGAGAGAGCCAGATGTGTGCTCTACCTGCTGGAGGTCTATCTGTGCGCTGTGGATCAGGCTGCTGACATTGGAGAAGCCAAAGCGCTCCTGCAGGTGAGGCAGCTTCTCGTTCAGAGAGCTGATCCTCTGGTAACAAGTGAGCAGGTTGGGCCTGGACATCTGGGCCATTTGCTGCAGAGAGACAGACATCAGAGAGAGAGAGAGAGAGAGAGAGAGAGAGAGAGAGAGAGAGAGAGAGAGAGGGAGAGAGAGGGATGTGTTTTAATGATCGTTTGGTTAGACTTACATGGTTGCGGACATGGCTTTTGGTTAAACAGTCTTATAAGACTTGTAAGGCTGGAAGTCAAAACAAAGTCAGTTCTCACAACTTATAAATCGGCTAACCAAATGGAAACTTCCTGAATATTTACAGCATTTCAAAGAAGTCGTGTGGCAGAATTTTGTTAGAAAGGAGATTTTCTTCACCGTTTTAGACTACCGTCTAAAATCGGTTGCCGTGTTTTTTTGTGTCTGCTTCAAGATGTTCTACAGGCTTCGACAGACTTTGAGTGTGAGCACATCATAATCAACACCTTGATATGTAACACAGCGCCCCCCACTGCAACCCGTCATATAAAACTCAGAACACTAAAACTCCAATCTTCAAACATGTGGAACTTGGACCAGAAACCCACTGACTTCCTCCAAACAGCACCTCCGTGACATTTAGGCTACAAGGAAGAGTGCACTGTGGCCGATTTAGTTAATCTAGCGATAGCATGCGGACATCGGCCAAACGATTGGTTGAGGATGAATTTCAGTCGACCAAGATTTCCTTTGGCTGGCTCCAGCTCCACTCGACATACCTGCGATAGATGACACACGATGTATCATCCGAAATGCAAATCCTCCGACGCAGGAGCATACCTGTTTGAGCTCATCGGTGACGCCGTTGGTCTGCAGGTCCTGACACAGTTCATCCATCAGGGCCTCGCTCAGCGCCCGGCCCTCCTGAAAGCCCGAGCTGATGGGCTCCATCAGCTCCTCCAGCACCGAGGCAAGGTACGGCTGCACCCCCTCCGAGCTGAACCGCTCAGCCGGCTCCAGCACGCTGGCTGCAAGCCGGCAGAAGATGGAGAGGAGAAAGAGAGACCAGAGTTATGACGAGATTATGAAGTCCTTGATCTGAATCACACACTTTGCCATTCTTTTCAGATGTGTTGACATGTTGTAGAAAATATAAAAAGGCACAACTGTAAAAGCATTTCAGATGGAGATATTAAATAGCTACAATCTAAAATATAGAGTGTGCAGATGTGCAAATGGAAATGGTTAAGACATACGGTCTGTAGGGGGGGGGGTTGTGGTTGGGCTATCATATCATATACTGTATATCATTAGCCTGGGAACCATAGGAATCTGCGAGCTCATGTTTTATTTGCTCTGGCACATGCGTTTGGCCCCCACTCCTATTCAGACAGAGTTCCAGCAGACCTGTCCTGGGTTGGGCCAAGCGTTTATCTAATGCAGGGCGAGCTTATGAAGATATCTGTACAGAGGAGTTCCCTATGGGAGCGGTGTTTAGGTATTTTCATATACCACCAAGATGGCTGCCACTGATGCATCACATGTTTTGTTGCTCTGATTGGTTGTAAGTCCATCCAATTGTGTCTAAAGGCATTTTGGTCTGCGGCTGCCCCTTGGAAATCGAAAAATGAAACTGCCAGACCAATGTGCATTTGCAAAATGCTCTGGCGATGTCAGGCTAATATATCATCATATTGAGAAAGGATGATGCTACTGCATCACATTTACAAATATAGCATGTACACATCTTCATTAATGTCAGCCAACATGCAGAACATAGAAACACTCTAGGCTATCTAAGGTTCTGCACAACAGGCCTAGCAGAATACCAAGTGAAGATTTGTGGTATTTGTGGTTTCCTCCAGCGATCTATTGTCTATCGCATGCCAGAGAGTGATACATGTTCCTCACAGTATGCACTGGATATGCTGAACAAACAGAGCACAGAGTAGCCCAACCTCATGGGCATCACGTGTGTCACAGCCAGGTGACTTGTCCACGTGTGAGTCTGTGTATATTTTGTGGCCCGCCTGGTACATCTACGTTAGTGAATGTAATGTTTGAGACATCTAAGTGAGAGAGCAGACAAGAGCAGTGTGCAAAATAAATCACCCAAACCACATCCCCTCCGTCTCTGATCCCTCCCTCCTCGTGTCGCACTGCCATTGACCAGTGCTGCCTTTCACACATGTGTGATTGACAGGCAAGATGGATTCCCCAACCAATCCGATCAGATATTAGCCGGAAGAGTTCTAAAACCTAAATAGTCTCATTCAGAGGCAGTCAACAGGGGCAGATATTTCACAAAGCATTCACTCACTACCAACTGGAGGATGGCTATGGCATCTCGAACAAATTACACTTAAATTATAGCCCTTAAATCTTACCTTACAGTACCTTTAAGCCATGGGCTGACTTGGGACAACAAGGGAATGTGAGTAAGAACAGCATTAGAAGAGTTCTGTTTGTGTGTTGTATTTTATTTGGGACTGTTGTAATAAAAGGCTTTACGGGGGCCTTATAAGCTTGACTTGACTTGTCGGGATCTTGGAGAAAGTAAGTCTCAGGCTCGTGAACAAACCACAACATATTTGAGATAGCATTAAACCTTGCTCCAGTCATACCTTGGCTCCCATAGCACACAATCATTGATTATATACCCATTATGTTGGATTAACTGTATTTATTTGAATGATTCTTGCACTTTATGGTTTCTATCTTCATTATTGAATGCACTACTGTCATGTAATCAAACAGTAAAATGTTGAGGGTAGGTTTAAAGTGGATTTTCACACCCAAATGAGACTTCACAGCATACAGCATTCAGCTAACAATGCTCATGACACATATCTACTAAACAGGAAAAACGGCCTTGGTTGGTTTCTGAAGCAAGGCACTGTGTGGACTTGCAGAGTGTGTGCGTTTGTGTGTTTGTTGTCCGACAAAATGCTTCATGTTTTGCTGCAGCCTAGGTCTGTCTCATTGCCTTCGTTACTTATGTTCACGTGAAAATAATTTAGTTTGCCACTATAATAGAAAGCATTTTGTATTAGGTGCATATTATATAATATTTCAGCTGTTCTGTGTTTTCTGGTCAGTTTTGCCTAAATAAAGAAAGCCTATTACGCTATGAAGTCAAACATTAACTGAATTTTGTTATTGGGTCATTAATCCAAATGCATTATACATAAAGGGCTGCACTCATATGCATGCTGGAAAGGCTGGTAGAAAGTTAGGCAATTAAATAAATAACAGCCTTAATGTATTGCTGTCCACAAATATCCTTCATATGAATCTGTTTTTAAAGAATTTTTAATTAATAACAAAGCAATTGTAGCATTTGTTGCAGCACAAACAATGCAGTAACACACTAAGATGTCTCCTTTTATGGAATTAATTAAATCTTTTGAAGAAAAGCTTTAAATTATTTATAATTAATTAATAAAAATCTAATATAGGGTGTGTGTGTGTGTGTGTGTGTGTGTGTGTGTGTGTGATCGCTCTTTGTAACTTTTGATCGCTCTTTGTAACTTGCCACTTAGTCAGAGATGTTGTACACTAGCAATGGTTAATCTAGCACTTGAAATGCTTGAAACTTGTTCTGGTAACTTTCTTACTGTATTAGCAGCAATGAAATGTTTCACCTTCTGATGACAAATGTATTTTTTGTAAGTCGCTTTGGATAAAAGCGTCTGCTAAATGCCCTAAATGTAAATGTGAGTATGCAGGTGTGTGTGTGTGTGTGTGTGCAGGCTGGGGTGTGGTCCTGGGTGAGAGTCATTGTTCATGTGGCTCCTGGCATGGTTGCCTGAAGGATCCACAAGGCGTGGCAGCGGCGGGGTGATGCTTTGTGGTTCCCGGCTGCCTGCCTATTGTGTACGTTGACACTGATGAAACCTGAGCCCTTCCCCAGAGACCCTGAGCAGGTACACAGGGATCGCCTGAACATGATTACGATCTAACAAGCCCCGCCCAATGGCCACTGTTCCAAATTAACGGCTGCATTCAATCAGCCTGAAAGGAGAACTTGGACCCTATTTTCCGATTATTTGGGGTCAATAAGGGGCTAATGCGTAAACTAATTTTGTAAATGTAATGTAATCATTTGGAGCAATGGCCTCCATCAATGTACTCCCATAAAAGTGCTTGATTCTACCGCTGACAGCCTCAGATGAATTCATTACAAGGATCCTGAGATACGGGCCAATTTTCTTCACCTTCTGCTTGATCCCGGTGTGTTTATTATTGTCCAACCAAGTCTCTCTCAAGAAGTCTCACTCTCAATTGTTGTTTTGTAGTTGCAAGAAATGTCGCTATTGTCATTACAATCTCAACTATTCTTCACCAAAGTCCTTAAGATAACACTAAGCTACGCTTTCTGTAGTACAACACAACAAGCTCTCCTCTCTCCAGCTCTAAATCATGTTTCCACTGTTCTCTTCCTGCAACAACTCAACTCTCGCGAGATGTCTCATTGAATGAGACT
This sequence comes from Phycis phycis, assembly GCA_900302335.1. Lineage (NCBI taxonomy): Eukaryota > Metazoa > Chordata > Actinopteri > Gadiformes > Phycidae > Phycis > Phycis phycis. The sequence continues at coordinate 16,967 of OMKQ01055292.1, read as the reverse complement.
TGGTTGAACACAGTCACAGACCACAATCAATTCAAAGAAAAATTCAAAACATTTCAATTGAGGGATCCTCAATGGCAAAAAACAAATACTTTCAGAGGATGCGTTCTTGCACAATACTGAACCAATAAAAAAAAAATGGTCCGTAGTCCCTTAGACCCCAAATGTTCAGAAAATTGGTTAGGGGTTGAAAAATCCCACGGTTCTCCATTAAAATAATGCTGTGTGTTCTTAGTGTATTGTATCTTGGGAAAACTGCCAGAGCTCCACTAATAACACTTGTGTGTCTCAGACTGCTGAACGGCAGCAGCAGCAGTACCTCTGAGCTTATCCTCCAGCAGCGCTCTGGAGCTGATGATCTGGTCCATGTCGGAGTGGATCAGGACCTCGTGCTGCCGGCCCGTGTCGCCACACTCCTTCTTCAGCACGGACAAGCCGTCCATCAGGTGCTCCTGCACCAGGATGTACGAGGCCTCCACCGTCTGATGGATGGAATGGTGTTGGAAATGGAATTGAATTGATTTGCAAATGTAATTGTATTTGTATTTGTATTTCAAATGGAATTTAATTTCATCTGATTCAATGAATTATATTTTATTTTAGGGTTACTAACAACAGAGTGAACTATGGGATTCACAACTATAACAAACTAAAGCAAAAAAAGCTTTACCTCAAAAGTTCAAAATGTTTTAGGATTCAAAGCACCAAAGCAACAGCGAGGATGGGCTTTCATCATGAATTACAGTAAACACGTGTCCAAAGTCTAACCATATTAAGCACACTATTGACGTTATACACACTAATTCAAAAAGCGTGGGACCAAGGAGGTGAGGAATTATCAGGGAGTCAGCACCGGAGAACATAATTCTCCCAGAGGTATCGTCACAGGGCCATTGGAGCTCTGCTCTGTTTCTGTACCAGGACACTGGCAATAGACTAAACTAGTGAAGATAAGATTTGTACCCATTTACATTTACATTTCGGGCATTTAGCAGACGCTTTTATCCAAAGCGACTTACAAAGAGTACATTTGTCATCACCCATGGCCTTGACTGGGTTGCAACAGCTACGCCTGCGTGTGTGACTAAGTCTGTGTGTGAAGTGCGTTTTGTTGCACGCATGTACTCTGGAGAAGCTTTGTGTTGTAAGAAAACACAAGTTAAAAAGTTCAACCAGCACAGAGATCCATGCTCCTAGCTAGCTAACTAAGTAAGTTAGCTAGCTAGCTAAGTAAGAACTTGTTCTGAACATCTCTGACTAAGTGCCAAGTTACAAAGAGCGATCAAAGTACCAAATTAGAAAGAGTGATTAAAGTGCCAAGACGTACAACAAATAAGAGCATGAGGATAGTTATGCAGGGTGTCTACACAGTTATTCAGGTGTCTACACAGCAGGGCACACAGCTAGGTAATGAGGAGGACTGACAGCAAACCACATTCTCTTCCTTTCCGCCTTCTTGGCCTTGAGACGTGGCAGCATGTCCCTCTCTAGGGTCGGCAGGAGCTGCTCCATCACGAGGTTAGCCATCACCTGAATACACACACAATATATAGATACATGTAGATATGCACATACCTACACACACACATCATCTTCATTCACACACACTCAATCTCACTCCAAACCCACATATCCAAGCTAAAGACTGAATGGAATGCCTGTGTGAGTGTGTGTGTGTGTGTGTGTGTGTGTGTGGGTGGGTGGGTAGATGGTAGTGATACAGTGAAACACAATGGGCACCTCTGGTCAGCGTGAGCAGCAGTTTCCTCCTGGAGCAGCTATTCAACACAGGCTAATTAGAGCAGGCACCGTCTGAGCCTCATGTTCCAACCAATAACATAGACTGTGCTATAGATAGCCTGTAGCATAACCCGCCCTCACCCCATTACTTATGAAGTGATTACTTATTCAGTGATTGTCAAGGAATCACCCGAGAGAGATAAAGTGTGAGAGAGACAGGAAAAGAGAGATTGAAGAACAAAACTCCAATCAGCGCTGGTCCTCTTCTTCCCTCCCTGAGGCCTATTGCTAACTTCCATTGATCTGGAAGTCGTCTGTTTCTTCTCGCTGTGTGTTTCTTACCCATGCGTGTCTGTCCTCGTCCACAGTTACCAACATGGTCGAATGAGTCTCTTCAACAGACAGAGTCCCGCTGTGTTCTTCAGACGACTCACCCGCACACACACTCAGGGGTCAAGAATGCATGAGCAGTTTGACAGGCCAATGCTTTGGCAGGATCACCGCACATCTGGAGAATCACGCCATGTTTGGATGTTTGGCTCATTGGAGGAATTATTCATGGATGTGTTTTTCTATTAGACTGGATTTTATCCGCTTCCCAGAGGAGGTGACACCAAATAAAATGGCAAAAACACCCAAGTTATGGTCCAGGCAGAGAAAGACTATACAAAAGAAAGAAAGACAGAATGAAAGAAAGAAGGAGAGAAGGAAGAAAAATTAAAGACAGGATAACAAAAATGAAAGAAAGTAAGTAAGAAAGAAGGGAGGGACATAAAAAAAGAAAAAAAGGAAGAAAAATAAACAGAAACTAAGAAAGAAAAAAGAGAGGGAAAGTAAGAAAGACTGAAAGAAGAAATAAAGACAGGAAGGGAACAAGAGGGAGGGAGGCGAGACGTACCCTGGAGTCGCTGCCTATCATCATGTCCCAAGCCTCGTATTTTCCCTTCTCCTGCCGGTAGAGCTGGATGGCTTTGAGGAAGGCCTGAACCTCACACGTCTTCCTCTTCAGGAAGTCTGGGGATCGGAGGAAGACCAACGGCATGTCATCGTCAAAACACAAAGCAAAACCGACCCCAGATCCAGACCTACAGAGTCACGCCTTCAGTGGGGGTGGAAGCAGGAGAGTACAGCTCTGGGGGGAGGTTGGTGGTGCCATCTTCCGTGGGTTGTGACCGTTGATGTTGTGAATACCTTTGTTTGTGTTTCCCTTTATTAGTCAGTTCATACTGCTTTGAAACACCGCCATTCAAAAAGGAAATCCTTGAGATTCTAGAGACCTGAGATTAATTTTGCATGGCATGTGGAGGCTGTTGCCATGGTAACGGTCAGCCTTGTTGGAAAGCATGCACACGGGGTGGGCTGCATTCTTGTAAACTTCTTAATGAATGTTGGCGACAGGATGCTCACCAATCAGTTCAAAATAAACCCCACTCTTGGGATGAAGGATAAAACGTGACTTCCTGAGACTTGAGAGGAAGTCTCAAGTCCTACCTTGGTTCTGGTGGCGTATGCAGGCTGACAGGATGGACAGGAAGCTGGCCTGCCTGGCTTCCTGTTTGAAGCAGAAGTAGTAATCCCTTCGGTAGGGCAGACGCAGGTATACTGGGAACTGCCCGGGCATACTGGTCAGAGGTGGGGCAAACTCCTCCTTCACATCTGGAACACAAAATCCATTGCAACATGGTTTCATTTTGCCAGTGGAGCGGTCCTGTTTACTGTCTCTGCTTAGCGATATTGATGGTCAACAGTAAACATGTAAACATGTGTAAATGCACTGTTGCTACCTTCCTCATTAATATTAACATTACATAGCTGGATAGATGGATAGAGGCAACTTCGTTGTCTACTTTCCTTCCTGTTGTTTACACCACATTGTTTACCCCAAAAACAAAAACTATTGATTAACAACTTCACAACTATTTTAATTGATCATTATGTAATGTACTGCTGCGTTAATGCATCCATATGTCTCATTTTATCTGGTGCCCACCTGGTGTGTACTCACTATGCACCATACCTACAGCCCAGAAAAAGAAAGCTCAGGCTTTCATCCAGCATGTGGAGAGCACTCTATTTCAGTCTCATCTCTCGACAGGTTTGATTTGACATGAGATGGAACATGTAGCCAGCATCTGCATGCTGCAGTTACATCATTATAGTATTAACTTAATGTGAGCGATAAGTGGGAGAGTTAAAGCATTTCCAAAGTGAAATCAAACTCCCACGCCTGGGTGTACTTTGCAGCGCTGGAAGCCGTTTAAGTAGGAGTTTTGGGGTAAATCTGAGAAATAAACTGTAACTTGTATTCAGAAGCAGAACAATAGCAGCCCACATGCACAGATCGTAATTCTCAGAGCTGGGGGTAGCAATTGAGTCTTCTTCTGCCTTAACAGCCGCTTTCCGGAATACAATTACACAAATTATCCTTCCAATAAGCAATGTCATCACATCATTGACAATTAATTAACTATACAATTGACCTAATGGATTTAGGAACTTACTGCTCTGATCAGGGAAGCACTTGTCCACCAAGCTCATGTATTTCTCCTCGGTGGTCAGCACAGTGCCCCCTGTAGGCAGCAGTGTGTGGCGCGCCGGAGTGCCTTTGACGAAAGACTGGGAAGTGACACGAAAGAGGGAACAAAACCAACACTACTAAGAAAATCACAGCGACAGAGGAAGGTGACAGGTTCAAAAGAAGAAAGGGTTGAACATTCAAGGAAGTGCTGCATCATTGTTGGAGGTGCATCGTGGGTCTTGCGGTTCGTGGTGGTTTAGGAGTACCTCTAGGCTGTCATGGCACTCCAAGCAGTAATTGGCTCTCACTACTACATAGCGCTCCTTCCACTTCCTGGTCTCGTCGAAGTGAAGCACAGCATCCTCATACAGCACCTCCCCCGCCTCAGGGGCCTC